>CAKNYM010052333.1:348440-362062 GCA_932195095.1 Andricus curvator | reverse complement strand
TCAAGTTAGGCCTTGTATTTCTATCTTTTTTTGCAGTTGCTTCAATCGGACTATTATTTTAGTTAAAATTTTTATTATTTGGTTCAAAATTCAACAATTTTGTTAAAAAGTCATCCTTTTTGGTTGAATATTAAACTGAAATCTTTGTTGAAAATTCAACTTTTTTTTAAAATTCGTCTGTTTGGTTTAAATATTCATTCGTTTTAGCAGAAATTTAATCTTTTTGGATAAAAATGCAGCTGTTTGGTTGAAAATTAATCTTCTTTAGTTCATCTTTTTTGGTTGAAATATGTACTATTACATTAGTCGTTGAAAATTCATCTTTTTGGTTGGAAATTGTACTACTTGGTTGAACCACTTTATTAAAAATCTATTGTTTTATTTAAAAATCTATCTATTTTTTTGAGAATACACCTTTTTTTGTTGAAATATCAACTATTTCATTTTTTGTTGAGAATTCAACTTTTCCGATTGAAAATTTTACTGTTTAAAAAAAAACGTCTTTTTGGGTTGAAAATTAAACTATTTTGTTGAAAAAAGTGTTTGGTAAAAAATTCAACTTTATTATTTTGTTGAAAATTCAAGTATTTTGTTAAAAATTAATTTTTTTGGTAAAAAATGCCTCTTTTGGATTGAAAATTCATCTTTTATGGTTATAAAGTCATCTTTTTTGGTTGCAATTAATAAATCATTTAAAAAATGTTCAATTATAATTTAAAATTGTTTTATTCCGTTTATAAAAGGTTCTATATGTTTAAAATGTTACAATATTAAGAGTCTGGTCTTTCAGTCTTAATTGTCAGGGTAAAAGAAAAATTGGACAGGGAAAAATGAGAGTATTTTGAAAATAAAGTTTTGCGGCCACCCTGAAATAAATTGTTCAATTTATGCCTTCTATTTCTATTTTTTTTGTAGTTGCTTCCACCTGACTATTATAATTTTAGTTAAAAATTTTATTATTTGGTTCAAAATTCAACAATTTTGATAAAAAGTCATCCTTTTTGGTTGAATATTCAACTGTTTTGTTGAAAATTTGTAGTTTGGTGTTGAAAATTCAACTGAAGTCTTTCTTGGTTGAAAATTCAACATTTTTTATAAATTCGTCTTGTTTAATAATTCATTCGTTTTAGTAGAAATGTCATATTGTTGGATAAAAATGCAGCTGTTTGGTTGAAAATTAATCTTCTTTAGTTCGTCTTTTTTGTTTGAAATATCTACTATTACATTATTCGTTGAAAATTCATCTTTTTGGTTGTAAATTGAACTACTTGGTTGCTTCACTTTATTAAAAATCTATTATTTTATTTGAAAATCTAACTATTTTGTTGAGAATACACTTTTTTTGGTTGAAACATCAACTATTACATTTTTTGTTGAGAATTCAATTTTTCCACTTGAAAATTGAAGTGTTTAAAAAAAAAGTCTTTTTGGCTTGAAAATTAAACCATTTTTTTGGAAAAAGTTTGGTTAAAAATTCAACTACTTGTCAAAATTTTTATTATTTTGTTGAAAATTCATCTTTTATGGTAGTAAAGTCATCTTTTTTAGTTGCATTTAATAAATCAATTTACAATTTTTCAATTATAATTAAAAATTGTTTTATTCCGTTTATAAAAGGTTCTAAATGTTTAAAATGTTACAATATTAAGAGTCTGGTCTTTCAATCTTAATTGTCAGGATAAAAGAAAAATTGGGCAGGGGAAAATGAGAGTATTTTGAAAATAAAGTTTTGTGGCCAACCTGAAATAATATTTTTCAATTTATGCCTTGTATTTCTATGTTTTTTGCAGTTGCTTCCACCGGACTATTATTTTAGTTAAAAAATTTATTATTTGGTTCAAAATTCAACAATTATGTTAAAAAGTCATCCTTTTTGGTTGAATATTCAACCGTTTTGTTGAAAATTTGTAGTTTGGTGTTGGAAATTTAACTGAAATCTTTCTTGGTTGAACATTAATCTTCTTTAGTTCATCTTTTTTGGTTGAAATTACTACTATTACATTATTCGTTGAAAATTCATCTTTTTGGTTGGAAATTGAACTACTTGGTTGAACCACTTTATTAAAAATCTATTGTTTTATTTGAAAATCTCATATCTCATATAACTATTTTGTTGAGAATTCATCTTTTTGTTGAGAATTCAACTTTTCCGATTGAAAATTTAACTGTTAAAAAAACGTCTTTTTGGCTTGAAAATTAAACCATTTTGTTGAAAAAAGTGTTTTGTTAAAAATTCAACTACTTGTCAACAATTTTATTATTTTGTTGAAAATTCAAGTATTTTCTTACAAAATATTTTTTTTGTCGAAAATTCCTCTTTTGGATTGAAAATTCATCTTTTATGGTAGTAAAGTCATCTTTGTTGGTTGCAATTAATATCAATCAATCAGTTAACAATTTTTTTATTTGGTTTGAAATTCAAAAATTTTGTTAAAAAGTCATCCTTTTTATCTGAAACTTGAACTGTTTTGTTAAAAATTGATCGATTTGATTGAAAATTAACTTTTTTGTTGAAAATTCAACAATTTTGTGGAAATTTTTTTTCTTTCTAAACTGAAAAATGTTTCTTGGTTGGAAATTCATCTCTTTGGGTAGAAATTTGATCTTTTATGGTTAACAATGCAACTGTTTAGTTGCAAATTTAATTATTTTGATAAAAATTCAACAATTTTGTTAAAAAGTCATCATTTTTGGTAGAAAATTCTCCTTTGGGTTGAAAATTCAACTTTTTTAGTATAAAATTCAAAAATTCGGTAGACATTTTTTTTCCTTTTTGACTGACAAATCTTTCTTGCTTGCAACTTCAACTCTTTTGGTAGAAGTGATGAAAATGGTTTTAAGTTGAAGAAAATTTTTTATTCTAACAAAAAATAATTTCTTTAAACCAAAGAAGTTTCTTTGAATGAAAAGAAAAATTGTTGATATAAATACATTTTTTTACTGGGAGCAAATGAATTTTTTTTTTTATTTAAAGAAATATTCTTTAAATTCTAAAATCCCTTCAATCTTATGAAATCCCTGGCAATCAGACAAAAATTGAGTAAAATCGTGCAAAACATCTGGAAATCTGTAATATCTTTCAAAGTTCCTTAAAAAATGATGAAATATTTGAAATCCCTTGAAATATATATTTTCTGAATATGCTTGAAATCTTTTTAAGTACCCTAAAAGCTTTGAAATCCGTGTAAATCTTTGAAATCCGTGGAAAACTCTTCAATTTTTCAATTCTCTGGAAATCTATTGAAATTTCTTATAATCTTGTGAAATCTTTTAACTTCTTTTGAAATTTTCAGAATATTTTAAATCCTCTGAAATAATTTGAAATTGCTTAGAAAATTTTAAACCTTTTGAAATGTTCTATAATTCTATTAAATTCTTTAAAATCTAATGAAATTCCGCTGAATCCTTTAAAATACACTACATTCTTTGAAATCCCTCCAATTTTTTGAAATATTGTACATCTTAACATATTCAATATTTTTTTAAATTTCTGTAAAAAAGGTTTAAATCTGTGAAATCCCGTAAGGTCCCAGAAAATTTGATAAAATCCTTTCAAACCCATAAAAATCTATTAAATTTTGGAATCTTTTAAATCTTCTGAAATCTTGCTAAGTCATTTGCAACTCCTTAGAAATTTTTTAATTTTCAAAATCCTTTGATATCTTTGATACCTTTGTAGAATCCCTTGAACATTTTTAAATCTTTTGAAATTTTTTGGAATCCTGTAAAATACCCTAAAATATTTCAAATACTTTGAAATCCATTGGAATTTTTTAAATCTTCAAAGTTCTTGGAGATCCTAAAAAATCGCGTAGGTCTGGTAAAATCCCTATAAATCCCTTAAAATAATTTGAAATCCCGTGAATTAGTTTGAAATATGTAATATCTCCTAAAATTTCTTGAAATCGTTTGAAATTTCGGTTTTTTAGATAGCAAATATATTATTTTAGCCAAACAGCGATGAAGGTTTGAAATATGTTTAAAGGTAAACTGGAAAAATTATTGCATTAGTCAGCAATTTGAGAAAATAGTAGGATTAGTGTAATTTTTTCAAAGTATTAGCAAAATAGTTGCATCGTTAAAAAAAAGTGTCAGAAATTTTCAATAGTGTCGTGAGTCCGAGGTCTGTTAGGAATCAATAAATTTAATTTTCGATTTTCCTCCAAAATGTTTCTATGTTTTCCGCTTTTGGATATTAAATTAATAATTTTTCTTATCTAATTTTCAGAAAAAAAAGAAAGACCGAATGCGAGCTTCTCGTTTAGAGCGAGAAATTCCCGATGCTCCAACTCTCGAGGAGTTCGAATGTTTACTCGGGGAATCACCAACAAATTATCCTCGAGGAGAAGGCATTGAAAATATGGAAAGCGAACTGCATTCTGCAGCAATAGACACTGAAATGTATGAAAAAGAAAGCTGTCGAGTCGTGATAACTGAGGCAGATCAGATATCAGTTGGCGAAGATCTTGAAGTAAATCTTTATCTGAATCCAATAATTAAATATCCAAATTCTACAATTATCACAATAAATATACTTTATCTAATTTTTCCAGGAACAAGTTGAATCCGTCGATGAAGTAGACATCGGAATTCCAGAAGCTTCCGCACCAAAAGAAGAAAAAGAAGAGGAAGTACTCAATTCTGTAGAAGAAATTAGCGTCAACGTTTCCAACATTCAGCTGATTGACACTCTTCCATCAGCTCCTATTATTGAAAATGCCATTGCGAATCCACTACCACAGTTAGCTCCGCAACTTTCTCTCAAATCCGAAAAATCATTTCTCAAGCCCCGAACATCATCCAGTGAAAAATGCAAATCAGATTCCAAGCTGGTGAGACCTTTCACCGAACAGCAGCTGGCTGCACTTTACACTAATCAGGAACTGTTCCTCGTCGAAAGCTTCATCAATGAATTCGTAGAGTTCCAACTTCGAGGCCACAGTGTCCGTCAACAACACCGATTACAGGAACTTCTCATGAGCTACCTTCGAGTCCGGAATCACCTGATTGTCAACTCTCACGAACTCGAAATTCTCAAGAAAACCTGCAAGGATATCCAGAAGCAACTCTGGTGTTTGGACAAAGCCTCAATCACCGAATATGGTGAATGTCAAGACGGAAATCCAGTCAGCGCGACTCACGAATACTCGGTCGCGCATTTCAATCGCAAAACCCTCGTCGCCTTAACTAAAAATCTCTCGGCCATCAAGGAATCTTTACACAATGCTCATGCGTTATATTGCTACGAAGCTGAAACTCTAAAGCTTCAGATAGAACATTACGTCCAGAGAGTTTGCATCTCGTGCAAGGAATTTGCTAATTTGCCCCAAAACGCCCCAGTGAGTCTCGAGCCTTTCCAGATGGCCTCACACACGATGCCGCAACTCGTAGAGCTGAGAATGTGCATATCAATCCTCTTTAACTTTCAGAGACGAGTTTTGAAAGACGGGAAGTTCGTAACTGACTCGAGAGATTGGCTCTCGAAGTTGGTAGCGGTTTTGCTGAGAGTCGCGACCTGGCAAGATCATCTCTTTCTTCTGAATCACGTGCTCAGATGTCCAGGCGGAGTCACATCCTGGGCTCGAAGTTACATCCAGATTCCAGTTCCATCCAGAAACCGTAGACTGAGCACTTCTCCACTGAATGATCCTCACTTGGACCACATCGTTGCAATCCTCGCAGCTATTCTGCTGCCAGTGAAAGAGAGGAATAAGTTTTTGGAACAGGTCCAAATATCTTTGCAGGACACTGGAAGTCAGCCTGGAGACACTGTCTGGGTAATGCTAGACGAAGATGGAGAGGAAGACGAGGACATTGCGAACTGCGGGGCGAATCTTTTCGAGAGCGATCTCATATCACTTTTGCATCAAATCCCTCTCGACAAACTGTTTGAACATATCTTATTCATAGAGCGCCAGAATGATCATTTCCACCAGGACGGGAACGCAGTTACGGAACATCATATCCTGAGGATTTTTGCTTTCTCGACTGTTATAGTACGACTGTTGAAACAAGGTCTCAAGACTTATGATACCCCAAGGTACAGACAGCTGGCGAAGAGATTAAGTGCCTTAATCCGAGATACTGTTCAGTACGCAAGTGATTTATGGGAAGCTTTCGACAAATCAAAAATAGGAGATGAATCGATGCTGACGAGGATACAGCTGGAGTACGATTACTTCTTTTTAAGAGCAACTCTCTGTATTTTCTCCTCTCGAAGACTCGGGGCTTGGCAGTATCTCGCGGCGATTCCTTATCACATCGTCACCTCTAGCATGCTCTGGAAACTATTTTATATACTGCACACAGATTCGGCTTTTGCTGACATCCCTGAACTCGAGATGTCCGCTGCCGAGTGGGAAGCCGAGCTGAGCTCTCCAGATCTGTACAAACAGTTTGAAGAGAAATTGAGCAACTTGCCCGGTGATGAGTCATATTTTTTGTTGACCACTTTTGCCAACATGGCGATGGCAAGGTCTGAAGAGGATTATGAATTCGTGAGAGCAACGACGATAGACCTTTTCCAAATTGGTTTCCTCAGTAAGAAAACTCAAGACACTTGTTCGAAAGATGCAAGGTCACTTTTATCTAACTTGACGAGCAAATATCCTTCGCTTTTATCAGATATTCTTTTAAAACTAAGAGACAACTTTGTCGCAGTTGGAAAGCTAAGTTTGTATCTCTTTACGGAACTGAGGATTGAGAAATGGATTCCTCAAAGTGAGGATATGAATGTGCTTTCAGCTTGGTTGCACCAGTACCCTCTTTCATCCACAGAAAGTCACTTGGCACGTCTAGTGCTTTCGCATCTTAATTGGGGATTTGACAATAATGATAGCTTATATCTACCAATTAATTTGCATCGTAGAGTTGCTTTACTCGTTGTTGAGCTGTCGATGAAGTATATTTTGGAAACACCCGGTCAGAGTGTTTCTCTTTTGGCAGAGGGAGTAAAGACATTTTCGTCGATGGTAAGACCTCAGAGTAATGAGCATGCCTTTTCTCTTTGGACTTGGGAGATGATTTCACGATTAAGATTACATCAGTTGGACCAATCGGATGCTGTTAGCCAATGCTCGATCGTGAATCCTGGGGAGGCTTTCTCTCACGTGCCTGATTTGGATTCGGACGTCACTTTGGAAACTCTCGTTCTTGCTCTCAGAGAGAAGCAACCAATAGCTTGTTTTGTGGCACTGAGAATGACACTGTGGGGACATTCGGTGCCTTTAATTTGTTCCAAAGGCTTCGACCAGTTGCAGATATTGCACTCTTATTATAAGTACGAACAAATGCTCCAGGCGCTGCATAATATTATTCCACTGTGTCTGAATTGTCCAGAATCTCTGCTCAGAAATGAGAAGTTCCTGGGATTGACAATAGCTCTCGTCACTGCCGACAGAACGTATGTGAAGATGGCCAAGAATCTGATTGCTCCGGACTTTCCAGGAGTTATTTTGAAGCAGCTTTCTAACATGATTGAGTCTCATTTGCTGAATTATAAAAGGTAAGAGAGGTACTTTGCTTCGAGAATTTATATTAATTAAAAGGAAAAATTATATATAATCTACAAATTCATTCATTCCTTTGTCCACATTTAAGCTAATATGTTTCCGCTCACTTGTCGCGTGCTTATGTCTTTTGATTTTTTTTCTACCACCCAGTTTGAGAATTTAAAATGATATAAATTAAAAATTTCAGAATTAAGAATTCTGTAATTTTGATGATTTACATTTGAAATTTCATCAATTTGGAAGATTTAGAATTGAAAACACTTGACTTTTTGTCTTTAAAATTGAAGAATTTTAAACTGCGAATCGTTAAAATTGAAGATTTTTAAATTGTAAATGTTTAAAATTCAAGCCTTTTTAATTTTGAAAATTTAGAATAACAAATTTTGCAAGTTTTAAGTTTTACCATGAATAATATATTGTAATTCTGATGATTCTTCGATTTGGAAGATTTAGAACTGAAAGCTTTACTTTTGATTTCCAAAATCATGAAAATCTAAGAATTTGTATTAATTTTTACAAATTAATAAAAAATCAAAGTCAAAATTAAAAACTCATCAATTTTAAAGATTTACAATCAAAAATGTCTGCAATTTTGATGATTTGCATTCGAAATTTCTTCATTTTGGAAGATTTAGAATTGAAAACTTAACTTTTGATCTTCAAAATCATCAAAATTTAAGAAATTTTATTTTTAAATCTTTCAAATAGAAGGATTTTCAACTTTACATTAGAAATTTCTTGAATTTGTCAAATCATTGAAATTTAAGAATTTTTATTCATTCATTTTAAAAATTGAACAGTTTTCAATTGTAACACTTCAAAATTTTAAGTTTTTAAACTTGAAGAGGTTTTAATTGGGAAAATTAAAATTGAAAAATTATGCTATTTTTAAGGGTTTACAATAACAAATTCTGTAATTTTGATGCTTAAGTTTCGAAATTTCTTTAATATAATAATAACTCTTATAAAAAAAAATATATATGTATAATATATATGTAATAATATATATATAATACTCTTTTAAAATTGTAAACGTTAAAAATTGAAGAGTTTTCAGTTTAGATAATTAACAATAAAAAATTGTGTAAATTTTAAGTTTTACCATTAAAAAGGATGTATTTTTGATGGTATAAATTCGAAATATCTTCAATTTTCAAGATTTAGAATTAAAAACTTGACTTTTGATCCTCAAAATGATCATAATTTAAGAATTTTTATTTATAAATCTTTAAAATCGCACAGATTTTAATTCAGAATATTAAAAATTAAAAATTACGCAAGTTTCAAGTTTTAATATTGAAAAGCTGTAATTTTGACGATTTACATTCGAAAGTTCTTTATTGTGTAAGATTTAGAATTCAAAACTTTACTTTTGATCTTCAAAATCATCAAAATTTAAGAAATTTTATTTTTACATGTTTCAAATAGAAGTATTTTCAACTTTACATTCGAAATTTCTTCAATTTGTCAAATCATCAAAATTTAGGAATTTGTATTCATTCATCTTTAAAATTTAACAGTTTGCAATTGTAACTCTTTAAAATTGTAAATTTTTAAACATGAATAGATTTTAATTGGGAACATTAAAAATGAAAAATGATGCTAGTTTTAAGTTTTACAATAATAAATTCTGTAATTTTGATGATTTACATTCCAAATTTCTTCAATTTGGAAGATTTAGTATTGAAAACTTGACTATTGATTTCGAAAATTATCAAAATGTAAGACTTTATTTACACATCTTTCAAATTAAAGAGTTTAAAGTTGTATATTTTCAAAATTGAAGAATTTTTAATTGTAAATCTATAAAATTTAACTATTCCCAAAAAATGTTCAAAATTACATATCTTTGAAATAGGTATTTTTAAAGTTGAAAATGGGTAATTCTGTATTATCAAAATTCAAGAATTTTCCATTGTAACTCTTCAAACTTGCAGAACTTTAAATTGTAAATCTTTCAAATTGAAGGTTTTTTTGATGTATACAATTTACAATTAAACATTTATTTAATTTTTGACGATTTGCATTCGAAATTTCTCCAGTTTAGAAGATTTAGAATTGAAAGTTTAAGAATTTTTATTAATTTATACATCTTTAACATTCAAGAGTTTTCAATTGTAAATCTTCCAAATTGATGAGTTCTTAATTTATAAAAATTACAATTTAAAAATTGCTGTTATTTTGATGATTTTACATTCGAAATTTCTTCAGTTTGGAAGATTTAGAATTAAAAACTTGACTTTTGATTTCCAAAATCATCAAAATTTAAAAATTTTCATTCATACATCTCCAAAATTCAAGAGTTTTCAATTTTAACTCTTTGAAATTGTATCACTTTCAATTGTAAATGTTAAAAACTATAGAGTTTTTAGTTTAGATAATTAAAAATTAAATAATTTTTAAATTTTACAATTAAAAAGGATCTATTTTTTATGGTTTAAATTCGAAATCTCTTCAATTTGTAAGATTTAGACTTAAAAGCTTGACTTTTGATCTTCAAAATCATTATAATTTAAGAATTTTTATTTATACATCTTTAAAATCGAAGAGATTTTAATTGGGAAAATTAAAACTTATGCAAGTTTTAAGTTTTAATATTGAAAAGCTGTAATTTTGACGATTTACATTCGAAAGTTCTTTAATGTGTAAGATTTAGAATTGAAAACTTGACTTTTGATCTACACAATAATCCAAATTTAACCATTTTTATTCATACATGTTTAAAATTGAAGAGTGTTCAATTGTAGATCTTCAACATTGAAATAAAAAAAAAACATTCAAAACCACATCATTTTAAATTTTACACATTAAAAATTGAAGGATCTTTAATTGAAAATCTTTAAGATAAAACTGTTTCAAATAGATTTTCAAAATTTTATGATTTTAAACTAAAAACATTCAAAACTAAACAAGTTGGCGAATTTTCAATTACAAAGATCTTCAAAATGGATTAGTGTCGACAATGGTAGACATCAGTAAGACTCAGAGTTGCAGAATGTCTTTTAAGAACATCTTATAACGGTGTAAAATCCCACATTAATTAATTTTTTCTTAGCTTCTAATTCCTGCTGGGATAAAGTCTTATATTTTAATGAAAGTTACAGATTACTATCCGATTAAAATCAAAATAAAAAAATTTTAATTGTATGAAAGCCAATGTAGCTATTTACTATTTTAACATTTATTTTAATTTGATATTTAGGCTATCAAAATAAGAAACATGTAATAGACGCGCGCATCACGCTATTTTTTCTGGTAATTTAAATAATTGTAAAATTTCTTTGCAGATACTGTTTACAAACGCCTGAGCCTTTAGTAAGACTGTGGTTAAATATTCTTGTACTGATGCCAGACTGGAACCGGGATCAAAGTGTACTTTATTTATTAGACACCGTAATTCGTGCCTCATTTTTCTACACTGATGCAAGAGCTACGACAGAAGTTATGTTCCAGAACCTCTTTTCGGTAAGTGATCTCCTAAAAAGATCTAATTTAAAAGAATGAAAAAGCCGAGGAAAAAGCCTTTTTTTACTATCCTAATCCTTAACCATTTTCTGTAAATTCATTTTTCTGTTAGCTAACAGTTGTAAGTGGGAATGAGGTACGTTTAAAAAATTTGACAATCCTTAGAACTACTTTCCTTTTTGAAAAGCAAAGAAGATGTAAAAGTTTTTTATAAAATCATATTTTGCAGACTCTATCGACTGGAAAAAATTCAAGTTCCTTTGGCTCATTTCTAAACTGGGCGACGGGTTCGTCCAATTGTCCAAGCCTTTTGGGTGGATCCGTACAGTCAATTTGGGTGGCTTATATAGTTTTGTACACAGAACAATATGAGAGAGAATTGAAAACAAATCTCTGGAGAGAAATATTACGAGAATTGTGCCTACAACCCAAAACTTGTTTGGACTCTGCCCTCAAGGTACGCTGAAGAAGATTGCTAAATATTGAAGCTAATTTTAATATTTATCTGGAAATTAACAAAAAAATATATATTTTTAGAAAGCCTTTGCGACTGTTAAGATGCAGCCATTTACCTCGAACAGTTTGGCAATTTATCGCTGGTCTCAACAAGCTCTCGACACTCCAATGGATCATCCCCTTTTGCCACTTTTGTGGCAGAATTTCTTTTCTCTTCTTTTGGGTAGACCTCCCTCTTCAACAGGGTTAGTACATGTTGATGGCCAAAACCTCTTACAGGGATCACAGTGATTTAGCAGTTTTGTAGGGCAACTAGGGGAATTTTTCTTTGAAAAAGGGGATTTAATTTTCTTTTTCAAATACCAACTTAATTAACAAAAATTAATAAATGCAACACTTTTATGAGAAACCATAAATTGTATTAAAGTATAAAACGAACACGCGTTCTACGTATGCGATTTTTTTGTGTCATCCAATTTTTAATTCAAAATATAAAACTAATCTTAATACAAAATTTGTGTGTTTCATAGTATCTATTATCTAAAATAATAGAAAAGAAAAGCAAGGACAATATTTTGGATAATTGATGAAAATTGATATCTTAACTTCCAAATTAATATATAATACTTTTAAATACACAATCAAACTGTTGCATTTTTCTTAAAAATACCAACTTCCGACGAAAAACACTAACATAACCTAAAGTTGTTCAAAATTGTAAATTTAAGTTTTAAGGTCAAATTGTAAATATTCTTGGAAATCTAATGATTTTTTATTAACAATAACAATTTTAGAATGTAAATCCTTTTAAAAACACGAGCATAATCTAAAATTGTTAAAAAATTTGTTAAATGGCAAAAAATGAGATTTTTTGCGAAAAAATTGTGTCGGTAGATATTAGCAAAAGTCTGATAAAATTATGAACACTTACCCGTAGAAAACCATAAACTATTCCTCGGGTCAATTTGACCCGAAGTGACCAAGGAGGGTTAATGAATTTGAATGACAATATGAATACTAACGATAATCTGAAAAATGTATGATTTTTTGAATTAAAAATACCAATTTTCGACGAAAAAAACTAACATAACATAAGAAAACATTGTTCCAAGTTATAAATCTTCTTTGAAATTTGATGATTTTTTTTAAATAATCGATTTTCGGTGAAAAAAAAAGTCAACATAACCTAAAATTGTTGTAAAGTTGTGAATCTTCTTTGAAATGTTTGAAATATAACTTTCTTTTACTAAAAATACCAATTTCCGACCTAAACACCAACATAATCAAAAATTGTTAAAAGATTCTAAATCTTCTTCAAATTATAATGATTTTTGTTTGAAAATACCAGTTTTCGATGTAAAACACTAACATAACCGAAATTTGTTGCAAAATGGTAAATATTCTTTAACATCCAATAATTTTTTATTGAAAATACCAAATAGTTCAGTTTGTAACCAAATAGTTGACTTTGTAACCTACGTAGATAAATTGTCAATCAAGCCAAAAAATGAATTTTTTAGAAGAAAGTTGAATTCTCAAAGAAAAAAAAATTGAATTTAAAAGGATGAATTTTTAACCGACAACGATGATTTTTCAACCAAATAGTTCAATTTTCTACTTAAAAAAGACGCATGTTGAACAAAACAGTTAAATTTTCGAAAAAAAGACTTTTTAACATAATAGTGGAATTTCTAAACAAAATAATTGAATTTTCAAAAAAATAGTTGAATTTTCAACCAAATAGTTGAATTTTCAACCAAATAGTTGAATTTTAAACTAGGTAATGAAGATAAATTTTCAACCAAAAAAGGAATATTTACATTTTGAATTAAAAAAATTAGTTTTCAACAAAAAAATGTAAACAAAATATTTAACTTTTCGATCAAAGTAATGAATTTTCAACTAAAGTTATAAATCTTTAAAAAATAATCAATTTTTGACAATGGAGTTTAACTTTTAGTAGATAATAAATAAAATGTCTGCCAAAAGATTTTCAAACTTAAAAGACGAATTTTCAACAAAACAGGTGAATTTTTAACCTAGAAAGATTTTTCAGTCAAAAGGGGAAAAAGATATAAAAAGGTGAATTATCTAGAAAACAGTTGAATTTTCAACCCGAAAATGTGAGTTTTTAACAAAAAAATTAATTTTCAACAAAAAAGTTAATTTTCAACAAAAAAGTTAATTTTC
>CAKNYM010052333.1:324222-348430 GCA_932195095.1 Andricus curvator | reverse complement strand
AACCCGAAAATATGAATTTTCAACAAAAAACTTAATTTTCAACAAAATAATTGATTTTTCAACTAACAACGATAAATTTTCAACCAAAAATGGAAAAGTTAAATTTTAGGTTCAAAAAAAATTATTTTTTAACAAAAGTGATGAATATTCAACTAATAAAATGAATTTTTAACAGAAGTGTTTTAACTTTCAACCAAGTAGTTTAATTTTCAACCAAAACATCAATTCTCTTCCAAAGAAGACAAATTTCCAACAAAATGCTTGAATTTTCAACAAAATATATGAGTTTTCAACCAAATAGTTGAATTTTCAACTAAAAACGATTAATTTTCGACCAAAAATGAAACAGTTCAATTTTCAAATTGAAAAAATTCTAAACCAAAAAAAAACAAGTCTTCAGCAAAATAGTTCAATCTTCAACTAATGAAATATAACGAAAAATATAATAGTTGAATTTAGAAACTAAAAATCATCAATTTTCAGCCAAGAATGGAACAGTTAAATTTCTAGTTAAGAAAATAAATATTGAACCAGAGAAAAAGCAAACGAATTTTCATAAAAATTGTTGAATCTTCAACCATTAAAATCAATTTTTAACAAAATAGTGGGATTTTGAACCAAATAATTGATTTTTCAACCAAATAGTCGAATATTTAAAAAAAATTGATCATCAGCCAAACTAGTTGATTTACAACACAGTAGTTGAAATTTAAAGCAAAAGGGACGAATTTTCCACAAAAAAAGTTAAATTTTTAACAAAATAATTACATTTTCAACCTACAAAGTGTGATTTTTTTCTATTTTCGCGACACTGTTGAATCATTCATGTTAGATTTTCTTTTTTTTTCGCAAATCTACGACCATTTGCTTTTGTTTTTTTCTCCTTTGTATCGTAGTTTCTTTATTAATGATTGCGAGTTTCTTAAATTCTTGAAAAATTAATCACAGCTTAAAAAAGGGGGAAAAATATCATACATAGGGATTATAGGGGATTTTTAGAAAAATAGGGGGAAAATATGGAAGAAATGGGAATAGGGGACTGACTGTGATCTCTGCTCTTATGTTCAAAATCTACAGAAAAAATCATGAAATCCTGAAATTCCTCATTAAATAATAGGGTAGTCGATCATGGCGGCATGGGTGAGAAATTTTTCGAGGGTATGATAAATCTCAGCTACTTGAAGAAACTCAAGAAAAGACTGCACGATACCGTCGAGCATTTTCAAATAAAGTCTGAAAACGATCTGGATGGTGGGAAGTTGATAACCGACGAGAGGCGTATTTTTTATCTCGACATGGCGAAATTTTACAAAACCCTAACTTTGTGGCTAGAAGAGCCAAGGCTTCAGGAATCAGGACTCTACCTTCCAGCCTTGCCTCCGCAGTACATGTCTCAAAAATTAATGCTACTTCTCCAGGGCGAGAGGAATCCATGGCTCGAATACGTCGATTACTTTGCGGTACAACAAAGTCAACAGAAAGCAATTCGAGAGTGGCAGCACTTGTCTCTCCGAGAGCTTGACGAATCCTTCAAAAAATCGAGTCAAACTCCAACAACTCCTTTGGAACCAGCGGATCCTCAGCAGAGGATATTCCGAAGACTCAACAGCTACGAGCAACCGGTACCGCCTCCAGTTTTAAGTCGAAACAACCCCGTTATAAGTCCTATTCTCAGAGAGAGTCTTTACAATTCGGATTCGATTGTTAACTTGATCGGACCACACCTCAGAGTAATTTTGGATTATGCTCAGACCTTCAATCTCATGGTTTCGGAACACACGGCAGTGGATTGCAGCTTTTTGGAATTGGTTCCAACACTTTATAAGAAGGTCGAGAATCATGTGACTTTACATGCTTTGTGTGACACGACATCTTCGAGTCAAAAACGTACGAGGTCAGGAACTCCACCGATTGTACATTGCGCGGGTGCTGCAGTCATCAGAGTAAAGGTAAGAGTTTTATAGTAAACTTGGGTAGTTTGTCGAAACGAAGGTTTTTTATCAGGTTTGCTATAACAGGGTGGCCGCTGGACTGGGAAATCGGGAAAACCGGGAATTTTATGAGACTAGCAGGCCTCACAGACCGGTCCTTATATCCCCTATTGTACCCTATATTCAGTTAGGGTCCCTAAAGTACCCTATTTCCAAGATTTGGTCACTATGGTACCCTATTTGCAGCCCCTTAATTGAACTTCAAAAAAATGTATAATAATGATCAAAGCTTCCAAGTGCATTTTGAAAAAAATAGCAAAAATCAGGGAATTCCTGTAAGAAGTAACTGTAAAAAAATAATCAGGGCTGCCACACAGTTAGTGTTAGTCACTTTTTTTCAAATAATTTTTTATTCAAGCTTTTAATTTGAAATATTTTAGGGAAGTTTAAAAGATTCCGAGGAATATTTTATTAATTGGCATTTTCAAGAGCTTTAACCAATTTCAAGGCATTTGAAAAGATTATAAAGGATTTAAAATATTTGAAGTTATCTTAGGTTATTTTAAAAGATTTCAAGTAATTTTTAATTGTTTTTAGTAGTTTAGTGAGATTTCAAAGAATTTGAAATATTGTAGGGAATTTTAAAAGAATCCAAGGAATTATTAATTAATTTAATTAATTTGAATGAATTTTGAAGCGTTTGAAATATTTTAGGATAAAGAATTTTCTAGAATTTCGGAAGATATGAAACGATTTTACAGGATTTAGGTCGTAAGATATTTTAAAGGATTTTACGTTATTTTATAACGTTTTCGAGGATTTCAATAACTTTAAGGGTTTTTAAAACTCTCAATGTATTTTAATACATTTTCCAGGATTTCAGGAAATATCATAGAATTTCACAGGGATTTTATAATATTTTAGTGGGTACAAAATTTTTTACAAGAAGTGAGGTATTTTGTAGAATTTCGAAGGATTTGAAATATTTTAGGAAATCTTAAAAGATTTCAAGGAATTTTTAATTGGTTTTAATAGTTTTAAGAGATTTAATAACATTTTAGCGGGATTTACAGAATTTATTCAAGAAAAGTGAGTTATTTCGTAGGGATTAGAAATATTCTAGGTTATTTTAAAAGATTATAAAGAAATTGTTAATTAATTTCAGTAATTTAATAGGATTTCAAAGGATTTGAAATATTTTAGGGTATTTTAAAAGATTCCCATGCATTTTCAAGAGCTTTGAAAAGTTTCAAGGGATTTGAATTGGAAATATTTTAGGAAATTTAACGATTCACAGCAATTTTTTATTTATTTCAATAGTTTAAAGGGATTTCAAAGACTTCGAAATATTTTAAGGTATTTTAAAAGATTCCAAGGCATTTTCAAGAGATTTAAACAATTTCAAGGGATTTCTAAGGGTTTTAATAATTTTAAGGGATTTTAAGGGATTTTAATATTTTAATGGATTTCAAAGAATTTATTCACAAGAAGTGAGGGTTTCAAAAATTTAAAGAGATTTTCCAATATTTATTGCAATTCATTTGGAATCCGCACTGAATTTTTATTAATTTATCCGAAATTCTTTTAAATCCTTTTGAATTCTTCTAGATGCACTCAAGTTGACTCAGGTCAATGGATTTTTTTAAAGTTTTTGTTTAATTCATCTTGAAGTCATTAAAACTCACCTTACATGTTCAGGCATTTCATCAAATTCTTTTTAATTCTCTTTAATTTTTACTAAAATTCATTTCAAACTTACTTAAATTGATGAATTTTTTCATATTTTTAAATTTTTTTCATATTTTTACGTTTTCTTCATATTTAAAAATTTTTGTCAATTCATTTGAATTTTTCTTAATTCACCTTGAATTTGTATGCATTTCATTGAATTCTGCTCGTTTCCCTTAAATTCGTCTAAATTCACTCAAATTTTACAGAAATAAATGGATTTTTTCGATTTTTAAAACTTTTTCCAATTCATTTGAATTTTTTTGAATTGTTTTGTAGTCATTAGTCATTTTTTTTAGTTAGAAATTAGTATGGTTTCAAAGATTTGAACAGATTTGAAATTATTTTTTTAAATTCACCCTGAATTCTTTTAAATTCTTTGGGATTCCCTTGAATTTTTTTACTTCATTTGAATTATTCTAAATTTACTCAATTATTCTTAATTCAATGGATTTTTTCTAATTTTTAAAAGTTTTTATTCAATTGATCCTGAAGTCTTTTAACCTCACCTTGAATTCCTAGGCATTTCATAGAACTCTTTTGAATTCCCTTGAATTTTTCTAAGCTCATTTCAAAGTTACTGAATTCATCAAAGTTTCTTCATATTTTAAAATTATTTTCAATCCATTAAAATTTTTTTTTTATTCACCTTGAATTTTTATGAACTTCATCGAATTCTTCTCGTTTATCTTAAATTCCTCTAAATTCATTCAAATTTTACGGAAATCAATGGAATTTTGACTTCTAAAATTGTTTCTAATTCATTCGAATTCGTTGGAACTTAACTTGAATTGTTTTGAAGTATTATAAATTTATCCTGAATTTTTTACCCTTTGAGCGTGAAAAAAGTACCCTATGAGCTTGAAGAAAAGTACCCTGTGGTCCCTATATTTTAGCCCATAGGGACTGCGAGGCCTGGACTGGGAAAAACCGGGAAATGACAGTAAATTTATTTTTCGACCGGGTATTTTACAAATTGTTAGAAAAAATATCTGTCCAACTTTGATTTCAACCGTTTTTTAAATAATTAGTTAAATTGTTATCTTTTTCAATTATGATAGCATTCAGTTCGAAATGTGTAATTTGAAAATCTTTCACTTTACAAATGTTCCAATTTACATTTTAATTTTTAAGCGTACATTTTAATTTAAAGAATTTTAAAATTCAGTTTTAATGACTTAAACAACTAAAAATTAGAAGCATTTGAAATCGAAGATTTTGGATAAAAAATTTGTTTAGTTGATCAACTGTGAATATAAATTAATTAATGATTTTTAAAATTGAAGTGTACGTTCAGGATTAAGAATTGAATAATAATTGATTTTACAAGACGATATTTCTTTTTTGGTTAAAAATGTATCTTTATCCAGTAGAAAGTTAGACTATTTGGTGGAAAATTCATCTTTTTGGTTGAAAATTCAACTATTTTGGAAGAAAATTCATTTTTTGTTGTTGTCAAAATTGCAAATGTTTAGTTGTAAATAAATCTGTCTTGGTTGAGAACTAAACTGTTTTATTGGGAATTCTTCATTTTTGGTTGTATTTCACTGCTTTTGATTTAAATTAAAATCTTTTTTGGTTGATATATCAACTATTGAATATTTCATCATTTTAGCTGAAAATTCATCTCTTTGTTAAAAATTTATTTTTCGTAGTTAAAAATTCGTTCTTTTTTTTTGGTAGAAAAATAATCTTCGTTGAAAATTAAACTGTTCCTTTTAAATTTTCATCACTTTAGTTTTAAAATTAATCTTTCTTGTTTAAAATGCAACAATTATATTTGAATATATTTGGTTAAAAATTCAACTATTTTGTTGAAAATTCGTTTCTATCTTTCACTGCAATTCATCTTTCAGTTTGAAAATTCAAGTATTTGGTTAAAAATTAATCTATTGTTGAAAATGCTATAGTTTTACTTGAAATGTTAGGAATTTGAAACGTTTTAAATTGAATTTGATATTTTAATCACATTAATTGTACTTGAAAGAATATATTTATCTATTTTAATTAAAAGTATCCTTATTTCCAATGGTTTTGCCTGATTTCTAATCATCTGGAAAATACCTTTCATTTTAAATATTAATATGTTAAATATACGCTGAATTTTAAGTATATAAAGATAAAATGAAAATTGGTTTTAATTATTATTCAAATTCATGGACTTCAGAAACAAATTCGAAAAATAATTATGTTTAAAGATATTTACAAGGAATTAAAAAATATAATTTATCATAAAATCGCAATCAATTAATTCAAAAAATGAGAAATACTTGAATGGCTCCGTACTGTGAAACATTACACCTGGAAAAATCTTTAAATACTCTTTGTTTCAAAAATGTTTTTTTTTTCATTCGTTGAAAAGTAATTTTTTTAACTGAAAATTGAACTGTTCTAGCT
Organism: Andricus curvator; assembly: GCA_932195095.1. Taxonomy (NCBI): domain Eukaryota; kingdom Metazoa; phylum Arthropoda; class Insecta; order Hymenoptera; family Cynipidae; genus Andricus; species Andricus curvator. Next base: position 342,374 of record CAKNYM010052333.1, on the reverse strand, counting down.
TTTTGGTTGGAAATTCAACTACTTGGAAGAAATTTGTACTAATTTGTTAAAAATTCATTTCTTGGTAAAAGCTTCATCATTTTAGTTGGATATTTATCTCTTTGGTTGATAAATGAACTATTTTGTTGAAAATTTAGCTTTTTAAGTATAAAATTCTACTAGGTATTTGATTTTAAAATTCATGTATTCTGTTGAAAATTTGTTTTTGGCTGGTTGAAAATTAATTTTTTAACTGAAAATGTAACTATTCCATTTTTTGTTGAAAAGTATATTCTTTTTTGGTTAATAATTCAACTATTTTGTAGAATATTCATCTATTTTGTTGAAAAATCGTCTTTTTTGGTAGAAAATTAATCTTCTTTGTTGGCAATTCAACAGTTAAATTTTCCAGAGACGAATTTGCTACAAAATTCAACAATTGAATTTTCAACCGACGAATTTTCTACAAAATGTAACTGTTGCATTTTCAATTACACTATGCATTTAAAATGGAAAATTATTCTATGTTTCAAAGTAAAAGTCGACCATTTCCAAATTTATAGCGTTTAGAATTGAAATTTTTTTATCTTGAATTGCTGACAAATGGTACGATATCACATTTATAACTTTTAAAATTAAAAATGCACATCTTTCAAATCTTAAAAATTAAAAATGGATAAATAATTTAAAATGTCGAAAAAGCATTAATAACGAATATTATTAAATTAGCTATTCAATTTTCCAAAGCCCCTTTCCAAATTAATCTGGGGAAAAAATTCGCGGTGAAAATAAAATCATGGAAAAACTAGGTATTCAAAGTCGAATTATTTTTAAATCACTAATGTTCCAAAGTGAAAATTTCATATTCATTGCCACTCAATTTCTTTTTAAGTGATTAAACTGTACAATTTCTGAATTTTATGAGACACGAAAAAAACCGGCAAATGACAGGAAATTTATTTTTCGACTGGGTATTTTTCAAATTTTCAGAAAAAAAATCCGTCCAACTTTGATTTCAACCGTTTTTTAAATAATTAGTTAAATTTTTATCTTTTTAAATTATGATATCATTCAGTTTAAAATGCGTAATTCGAAAATCTTTCGCTTTAAAAATGTTCCGATTTAGATTTTAATTTTTAAGCGTACATTTTAATTAAAAGAATTTTAAAACGCAGTTTTAATGACTTGAACAACTAAAAATTAGAAGCGTTTGAAATCGAAGATTTTGGATAAAAAATATTTTTAGTTGATCAACTGTGAATATAAATTAATTGATGATTTTTAAAATGTAACTGTACGTTCCGGATTAAAAAGTGAATAATAATAATTGATTTTACAAGACGATTCGGAATAAGTTCACAATTTTAGAATTTCCAGATTTTAACGTTAAAAATTAAGCTTTTTCAATTGGAAGGTGTTATTAGTTAAACAAATGTAAACGCCCAATTTAAACTTTATAAACTATTTTCAATTTCAAAATAACTTCAAAATAATATGTTTATAATTAAATGATTTTATTAACTTTCAAATATCGTGTTAGTCTAAAATGTTCCATTTTTAAACCATTCAATTTGAATTTTTGTAATTAATAGAAAGAAAAACTTAATATTCAGAAATATCTGACTGTTCGTTTAAAATCAGTAATTGTAAATCAAATATTCAAAACAAAAATAACTAAACTTTGAACGTTACATTTTTAATTGTTCTATTAAAAAAAAAACCTTAATTTGTAAGTGAAATTGTTGAATTTTGATGTATAAGTAACAATTGAATTGTCAAAAATGAATGTGGAAGATTTCAAGGAAATGTTTTTTATTGGGTAGGATTTTAAAAAAATAGGAAAAATTCGAATCAGTTTAAAAGATGTTTAGAAGTTCCGAAAAAATTTCAAAAATAATTTAAAATGTGAAAAAATGTAAAACAACATGTAGATTTTTCAAGATTTTTAAATAAAATTTTGAAGCATTTTAAGAATTTCTAAACTATTTAAAATAAAAATAATTTAACTTTTAATTTAAGAAGAGTGCAGCTTATAAAAAATGTAACTGTTCTATTTATAATATTTTTTAGCTTAAAATTGCTTAAAATGATATAATTTTGAAAAATCTTTAATTCTTTAATTTAGAGCATTGAAAATGATAACGTGAATTTATATTTTTGAAATTGAATCTGCGTTTTTGAACTCTACAATTTATAAAAGTTAAAAAATTTTAATTTGGCAGTTTACCTACATTTAATTTAAAATTGTTCAATTGAAAAGTGTTAGTAGCTTTCATTTTTTGCGTGTAAATTATTGAGCATTTAAATGCAAAATTTTTGAATTAAACAACTTTTAAACTTCAATTTTAAAAGTTTAAAATTCAAGAGTTCCACTTTTGGATGCTTTAATTTGCATCTCAGTTTTTATTACTTTAAATGGAAACATTTTTAGCTTTAGAGTTCAAATTTTTTAATTTTATTAACCGTGAAAAATGTTTGTGAACCGGGAAAATGGCCGGGAATTTTTTTCTTTTATTAAAACGGCCATCCTGTACAAAAACCCAATTTCGAAATTCTCTGACTTTTCCCGTGACATTTTTTTCAGGTATAAAACAACCTTACATCTAGGAGATCAATTGTGTTAATGAAAAAAAAAATTTGTTTCTAAATTTATCTTAAAGACTTTTAGTGACAACAGTCATCCACAAATTTACTTTAGACGATTTGGGGAGAGGGGAGGTTTGGTGAAATCTTACGTAAGAAAAACTTGTACCAACAAAAATAGTAAATCCACATGTATTACAGCTTATAGGTATGGCATTTTCAACAAAATAGATGCATTTTTAACCAAATAGTTGATTTTTCAACAGAAAAGATGAATTTTCAACCAAAAAGATTAATTTTCTACTAAGAAATACGAATTTTTAACAAAATACATTAAGTTTTAACTAAAAAAGGAATTTTGAACAAAATTTTCAACCAAAGAGATGAATCTTCAACCCAAAAAAATGAATTCTCAGCGAAAAGTGTAATAGTTGATTTCCCACCAAAATATATTTAAATTTTCAATCAAAAACAATTAAATTCAACCAAATTATACGCATTTTCATATAAATAGTTGAATCCTCAACTAGTACAGCTTAATTTTCAAACCAAACAGAGGAATTTTCAACGAAGAAAAAATGTTCATCCAAAATGTTGAATTTTCATGCCAAAATATTAATTCTTTACAAAACAGTTGAGTTTTCAACCGGAGAATATGAATTCTTAACAAAAAAGTTAATTTCCAAAGAATTTTTCAATTTTATAGCCAAAAACAACGAATTTTCTACAAAAAAGTGGATATTTCAATCAAAAAATATAAATTTTCTACTAAATTAATTGAATTTTCATCTAAAAAAAGATGATTTTCAATCAAATAAATAAATTTGCAACTGAAAAAGGTACATTTTAAAGCATAAATAGAATTGTTAAATTATCAGTTAAAAAAAATTTACTTTCAAAAACGAACTTGCAACAAAATAATTGAATTTTGAACCAAACAAATACATTTTTAGCCAAAAAGATGAAGTTTCAACTAAGAAGATTACTTTTCTACCAAAAAAGACGAATTTTCAACCAAGTTGTTGAATTTTCAACTGAAAATAAGAAAATTTCAACTTAAAATGATAAATTTTCAACTTAAAATAGAAACGTTAAATTTGAAGCTAAAAAATTGTCAACCAAGTAAAATTAATTTTCAACAAAATAGTTTATTTTTCAATCAAACAGATTAATTTTCAACCAAAAATAAAATAGTTAAATTTTCAGTTAAAAAAATTAATTTTCTATAAAAATTTCAACTAAATAATCAAATTTTAAAACTAAGGAAATGATTTTTAAACTACAAAATATAAATTTTCAACTGAAAATAGAATAATTAATTTGCCAGCGGAAAAAAAATTTTTAATAACAAAAAAGAATTTTCCACAAAATAGTGAAATTTTCATCGAAAGAAAAGAATTTTTAACCAACAAGATGATGTTTCAACGAAGAAGATTAAATTTTTAACAAAAAATACGAATTTTCCACCAAATAGTAGAATTTTCAAATAAAAAAGATAAAGTTTCAACCAAAAATAGAATAGTTAAATTTTCAGTTAAAAAATAAATTTCCTATTAAAAATTTAAACAAACTCAAATTTTTAGCCAAACAAATGATTTTTCAACTAAAACTATATCATTTTAATTTGAAATGTGAATTTTTAACTTGAAATAGAATAATTAAATTGTCAGTGAAAAAACATTAATTTTCAGTATAAAAAAAATGAATTTTGAACAAAATAGTTATAATAGTAATATTTTCAATTAAATAAAATGTTTTTTCTACAAAATAGTTTAATTTTTAACAATAAAAATTATTTGTCAAACAAAAAACTTAAATTTGTAACCAAAGAAATTAATTTTTAAGCAGATATTTGAATTTTCAACTAAAAAAGATAAATTTTCAACCAAACATGGAATAGTTCAATTTTCAGTTAAAAACATTAATGTTCAACCCGAAGAAAAGCTTTTTAACAAAGCAGTTCAATTTTAAATAAAAAAAAAGGTTTGCTACTAAAATGTGGAATCATCAACCTAAAAAATGAATTTTTAACAGAGTCGTTCCACTTTCAACTAAGTAGTTGCATTTTCAACCAAAAAATTTTTTTATTTTAAAGAAAAACAGTCGAATTCAACCAAAACATATTAATTTTTAACAAAGAGTTGAATTTTCAACCAAGAAAGAATTATCAGTCAACAAAGAGAAAAAATGTAATCCAAAATGTTGAATTTTCATTTCAAAGATACGAAGTTTCTACAAAACAGTTGAATTTTCAAATCGAAAATATGAATTTTCAACATAAAGGTTACTTTTTAACCAAATAGTTGAATTTTGTACCGAAGTAGTGGAATTTTAAACCCAAAAAACCGAATTTTTAGCAAACAGTTGGATTTTTAACCAACAATAATGACCTTTTAACAAAATTGTTGAATTTTCAAGAAAATGATAAAATTTTCAACCAAATAATGAAATTTGCAACCAAGTAATAAAATATTTAACCACAAGGTGAATTCTCAACTAAAAAAAATATTATACGTTTGTAAGGAAGGGGGGGGGGGGGGTCAAAATTTCAGAAAAACGCCTTAGTTAATTTGTGGATGACCCCTAATCTTAAACTTCACTTTATCGAAAATTCCCGCACTCTTTCAGGTTTTCCCTAACATTCTCTGACATTCCCTGATCAGTTTTAAGTTTCCTGATTTTCCAGAATTCCCTGAAATTTTAATATTGTTAAAAACATCAGATTTCAGAGGCTCGAGTGAGCGATGGAGTGGATCAAATGATAAGTCAAAACAGGGCAGAGTATGAAAATCTCTTGGTGAAAGCTAGTCAACCACCTCCGAGCAAAGTTACTCAAGGCTGTGTCATCGCCGATCATCTGATCGCGTAAGTAATTTGTTAAATTACTTGAAAATATTTTTATTTTAAAATCATGAGAAATATAATCGAAAATCTTTTTGATTTCCAGACTTCTCGAGCACGAAATAAATCTCAATCGCACGACAGAAAATACGGCAATTCTGCGTAAAGTTCAAGACAGTGGAGTTAAGTTATTTTATCATCTAGTCCAATTTTATACAGAGGAAGCCTCACTTTGTCCCCCAACGAAACAACTTCTCACAACTTGCATTGAAAAATTAGGACAGGTATTGTTAAATATTAAAAAAAAAAGTCAAAATGCAATGAGAATTTCAATTTTTAATTCAATCTTTTGCACTTTTAAGCTATTTATCAATGGAGAGGAAAGTCAGGGTCCTGAGCTCCTTAAAGCAATAATGGAACGACCTAATCTGGGAGGCCTTTTAGGTCCTCAATTTACTCCAGTTGCCGGTGGAGCCTCCACATTTTTACAGATGTACCAAACCGTGGTTGAATTATCTACAGGATCTAATGTGGATTTGTGTTTTGTACTTCTTTCGAAGGTGAGATTATCTATTTTCTTATACAAGCCGTTTTTAAGTGAACTATCTTAACTAATAACTACACTTTTCTAGTTCGATGTTGGAAGTTGGTTGAATTATAGACGCCCGAGATTGAGTGAAAGATCAACGTTTATAGAACTAGTCTCAAGGGCACTGTGTAATATCGGATTAAATCCAGAAGATGATAAGCAGATACTGCACGAGGTCAGATATTTTTTCCGTTTTCAGTAATTATTTCAGACTTCAAAATCGTTCCCCTTTTACTCTATTTTCCTCCTTTTTAAAGAATTCCTCTTTTTCCCCCTGCTTTCAAGAAAATTCCCCTTTTACTCATTTTTCGCTTAAATGCGAACTAATTGATAGAAACCAATAGGAAAATCCAACTATTTTTAGTTTAAAGTTAATTCTTTATAATTGTAAACTTTACTATTGAGTTTTTGGTTCAGAGTTCATATTTTCAGTTGAAAATTTAATTCTTTTGTTCAAAATTCAACAATTTTGTAAAACGGTCATACTTTTTGGTTGAAAACTCATCTTTTTTGGTAGAAAAGTTCTAGGTTGAAATTTCAACTGTTTTTTTTTAATTGGCCTTTTTGGCTTGAAAATTCAACTATTTGCTTAAAAATTCAACTATTTTGTTGAGAAATCGTTCCTTTTACTTGAAAGTCAAACTATTTGGTTGTAAATGCAACTGTTTGGTTAATAATTCATTTTGTTGTTGTTGAACATTCAGCTTTTGGGTTGAAAATACATCTTTGTAAGTTGAAAATAAACTTTCTGGTTGAAAATTGATCTTTTTTAGTTTAAAGTTTAACTATTTGGTTGAAAATACATATTTTTAGGTTGAAAATTCAAGTAATTTGGTTAAATATGCAAGTATTTTGTTAAAAATATAATTATTTTGTTGAAAATTCAACTATTTTGTTAAAAAATAATTTTTTTTGTTTTAAAATACAACTTCTTGGTCTAAAGTTTAAATACTTTGTTAAAAATTTGTTTTATTGGTTAAAGATTTAACTATTTCGTTGAAAATTCGTTTTTATTTGTTGAAAATTATTTTTCTGAACTGAAAATTAAACTACTTCATTTTTCTTTGAAAATTCAACTTTTTTGGTTGAAAATTTAACTACTTGATTGAAAGTTGCACTACTTTCTTACAAATTTATTTTATTGGTTTAAGATCTAACCACTTTGTTGAAATTTTTTTTTGGGTTTAAAATTTATTTATGGTTATTTATTAATTTTTGGTTATAAATGTATCGTTTTTAGTTCAATTTCTAATATTTGGGTGAAAATTTAAAAATTAAAATTAATTAATATTTTAAATTTAAAAAAAAATTTTAATTCGACTACTTAATTTAAAGTAGAAAAACTTTGTTAATAATTTATTTTATTAGTCGATGATTCATCTCTGATTGAAAATTTAACTATTTTGTTGAAAATGCATTTTTTGTTTTCTTTGAAAATCAATTTTTCGAACTATAAATTAAACTATTACATTTTTGTTTGAAAATTGATCATTTTTAGTTTAAAATTTAACTATTTTGTTAAAAAATAACTTTTCTGTTAAAAATTCATATTTTCAGGTTGAAAATTCAACTTTTATGTAGAAAATGCGTCTTTTTGGCTTAAAAGTTCCACTGTTTTGTTGAAAATTTGTCTTTTTGGGTTGAAAATTCTATTTTTTGGTAGGAAATTAAACTGTTTGGTTGAAAATAAACTTTTTGATTACAAATTCATCTACTTGTTCAAAAATTTAATTATTTTGTTGAAAATTCAACTATTCGTGTTTTAAAGTCATCTTTATTGTTCAAAAATTTAACAGTTTTGTTGAACATTAATCTTTTTAGAGAGAAATTTCGATCTTTTAGATTGAAAATTCATTTTTGTTTGTAAAAAACTACTTGGTTGAAAATTCAACTATTTGGATAAAAATTTCACTATTTCGTTAAAAATTTATCCCTTTTACTTCAAAGTTCAACTATTTGGTTAAAAATACATATCTGTATGTTGCAAATTTAAGTATTTGGTTAAATATGGAAATATTTTGTTAAAAATTTAATCATTTTGTTGAAAATTCAACTATTTTATTAAAAAATAATCTTTTTTGTTCTAAAATTCAACTACTTGGTCTTAAGTTTAAATACTTTGTTTAAGATTCGTTTTATTGGTTTAAGATTCAATTATTTTGTAAAAATTTTTTTTTTTGCTTGAAAATTTACTTATGGTTATTTATTAATTTTTTTGTTAAAACTTGATCATTTTTAGTTCATTTTCTAATATTTGTTTGAAAATTCGTTTTTTTTGTAGAAAAATTGAAAATTTTAATTTTAATTAATTAAAATTTTAAAATTTTAAAATACCTAAAATTCGACTACTTAGTTAAAAATTGAATTACTTAGTTAAAAATTCACTTAGTTGAAAATAGTTTTCAGTTGATAATTCACCTATTTTGTTAAAAATGGAATTTTTAGGTAAAAATTCGTATTTTCATGATGAAAATTCAACTGTTTTGCAGAAAATGTGTCTTGTTGGGTTGAAAGTTTCACTGTTTTGTTGAAAATTTGTCTTTCTGGGTTGAAAATACACTTTTTGGTTGAAAATTCGTCCATATGTTTGAAAATTTATCTTTTTGAATTCATAATTCAACTGGTTGGTTGAAAATACATCGTTATATGTTGAAAATTCAAGTTTTTGGATATAAATGAAACTATTTTGTTAAAAATATAATTATTTTGTTGGAAATTCAACTATTTTTGTTTAAAAGTCATCTTTATTGGTAAAAAATTTAACAGTTTTGTTGAATTAATTTTTTTTTCAGAAAAGTCCTCTGTTGAAAATTTTTTCCTTTTAATACTTGAAAGTTCAACTATTCGTTTGTAAATGTCACCGGTTGATTGATAATTAATTTTTGTTGTTGAAAATTTAACTGTTGGATTGAAAATAAACCTTTCTAGGTTAAAAATTCAACGTTTGTTAAAAATTCGTATTTTTTTCTTGAAAGTTCAACTGTTTTGTTGTAAATGTGACTGTTCCTTGGTCTAAAATTAATTTGTTGTGATTGAAAATTCAACTATTTGGTTGAAAAGTCATCTTTCATGAATGAAAATTAAAATTTTTATTGAAGATTTCTCTTCTCGGGTTTAAAAGCCAACTGTTTTCTGAAACATTCTAATTTCTAGCTTGCAAACTCAACCCGTTCATTGAAGATTCATCTCTTTTGGTAGAGAATTAATATTTTTTCGTTGAAAATTCAACTGTTTTGTTGAAAATGAAATGAATGTCGATTTCAAATCTTAAGCATTTTATATTGAATTCAATGTGATATTTATACATTATTTGTATTTAAAAGAATTTCTTCTCCTATTATTCCCCTATTTTCCTGAAAAATCACCCTATTTTCCCTGTTTCGAGAGCATTTTGAGCAGTGAAGTCCGTTATTTAATTAAACTGTACTTTTTCCATTGGTAAATCTAAACTTACTTTTTCTGTAGCTGTTTCGCAATCATCTTCGACTTGTTTTGCTGCACGAATTTCCGGAACACTATGGAGAAGTTCTCAGTGCTATTTTGCGAGGAAGCGAGGGTCAAAGTCTTTCATTAGATGTTTGGCGTGATTTGTTGGGAGCTTTGAGTGGAAGACCAAAAACTGCACCTCCGATTCAAGCTTCGAAAATAAGAGATGAAATTAGACGTTATGCTACCGAGCAGAGGTTGCTTGCTCGTCAAGAGGTATGCACATTTTCAGGGTGGCGACTTGACCGGGAGACCAGGAAAAAAACGGGAATTTACTTCTGACCGCCGAAAAATTCAAGTTTTCATTATTTTAATAATTTGGGTCTATTTAGAAAAGTGATTTCTACTCTATCTACAGTCGCAGATTTTTCAGATTATCCCAGTTTACTCTAATTAAAATTAAATCATACTTTATTATTCAATTTTTATTATTTTCCATTATAAGAAAAACCTTTTTCAATTATTTGCTCTGTCAGATTTTTTCGCTGACTTAAGTTTAATAATCGAATTGATGATATTTCAAACATACAGAAACAATAATTTTTTCAAAAAATGTTTGTCACAATTTGAAAGTTCTCTCTTCTAAATTTTAGATAAAGAAAGTGCTTCTAGTAGTTTTTAGAGTAGAAGTAGTATTTCAAAGAAGAAATATTGCTGAATTATAATAGAAAATGTTGTTACATTGTTCGTTGCGAATTTATCTTTCTTTAGTTAAAAGTTCAACTACTTGGTTAAAAGTTAATCTCTTTTGTAAACAATTATTTTTTTCTATGGTTGAAGATTCATCATTTTAATTGAAAATTTATCTCTGGCTGAAAATGTAACTACTTTGTTGAAAATCAATTTTTAAACTAAAAATTTAACTATTCCGTTAGAAAATCTTTTTTTTGATGAAAATTCCGTGATTTAGTTGAAAATTGATATTTTTTATTTAGAAATTTAACTAGTTGTTTGAAAATGTATGTACTTTGTGAAAAGTTCGCCTTCTTTTATAGAAAATTAATCTTTATGGTTGAAAACTCATCTTTTTGGTATAAAGTTGAACTATTCCTGTTGAAAATTCATTATTTTAGTTGAAAATTCATCAGTTTTGTTGAAAATTAATTCCTTCAACTGAAAATTTAAATGTCCAGTTTTGGTTGAAAATTGATCTTTTCTTGTTTAAAATTCAAAAATTTGGTTGAAAATTTGTCTTTTTTAATTGAAAATTCAACTACTATTTCGTTGAAAGTCCATATATTTTGTTAAAAATCGATTTTTTGGTATAAAATTATCTTTTTCTTTGCAAGTTAATCTTCATGTTTAAAAATTCTTCTTTTCGGTTAAAAATTCAAGTATTCCAGTTAAATATTCATCATTTTAGTTGAAAATTCATCTTTTAGGTTGAAAATAAAATTACTTTGTTGAAAGTAAAAGTCTTTTGTTGAAAATTAATTTTGTTTGTTTCAAGATTCATCATTTTAATTAAAAATTCATTTTTTTGGGTTGAAATTTGAGCTATTTAATTGAAAACTTCTTTTTTCTTTGGATGAAAAGGAATTTTTTTGCCGAAAATTTAACTATTTTGTTGAAAATTTGTTTCTTTTTTGGTTGAAAATTATTATTTATTTGTACTGAAAATGTAACTATTATTTCAGTTGAATATTCCATAATTTTAGTTAAAAATGTATCTCTTTGGTTGAAAATTCATCTTTTTTGGTAGATCTTCTTGGTTGAAAACTCACCTCTTTGGTCAAAAATTCAACGATTCTAGTTGAAGATTCATCCTTTTAGTTGAAAATTTATCTTTCTGGTCTAAAATTCAACTATTCCAGTTAAAGATTTACAATTTTAGTTGAAAATTCATCACTTTGTTTGAAAATGTAAGTATTTTTTTTAAAGTTAGTTTTTTTTGTGGAAAGTAATTTTTTTAACTGAACATTTAACTTATTCCAATTGAATATTTCATAGTTTTAGTTGAAAATTCTTCTATTTCGTTGATCATTAATTTTTTTAACTTAAAATTTAATTATTTAAGTTTTGATTGACAATTTATCTTGTTTAGTAAAAATTAATTTTTTCTTGTTGAAAATTCATCTATTTCAGTTGAAGATTCATTGTTTTAGTTGAAAACTCATCTTTTTGGTTTAAAATTCCACCATTCCAGATGAAGATTCATCATTTTAGTTGAAAACTCGTCAGTTAGGTTGAAAATTGAACTATCTTCTTAAAAATCCGTTTTTTTGTTGTTGAAAATTAATTTTTTTAACTAAAAGTTTAACTATTCCATTTTTTTCTTGCAAATTGATATTTTTTAGTGGGAAATTTAAGTGTTTCTTTCAAAATTAATTTATTTTGCAATTTTTTGCTCTGTTAAAGGATGTTTAGAATGAACGTTATGAATTAAAATCAATGTTTGTGTTTAGCGGCAAATATGAATATGTTACTTTTAGTTGACCGGGAAAATTGAAAAACTTGACCGGGAAAAACCGGGTAATGACCGGGAATTTGAAATTGTCCGCCGAATCGCCACCCTGATTTTTTTAAATTCTGTAATATGCCGAGATCCCTAAAAAAATCCCCGAATCCCTAACTAATCCTGAAGAATTAATTTTTAGATGCACGATACGGCAGTGTTGCTGAGCAAACATTTTATGAACGAACGCCTGCAGTACGGCCTATACGGTTTATATCCAAAGTATCGAGTCTACAATGAACCGCTCACAATATTTCTTGGCATGGTGGGTCATGCTCTTGTTGTCCTAACACTCCAGTCAGACAGAGGATCGCTGGCCGATCAACGTGAGTACCAAAAACAATCACAATCTTCAATTAAAAATTAAATTTTGTTCTATTATAGGGATCACAGTCTGTTTCGTTTTTTACCTGACCTCCTTTTTTTACCCCTACTAAGAATTTTAGGGGATTTTTCAAATAGAGGGGGGGCCCTACATTTGAAAAATCCCCTAAAATTCTTCAAATTGAGTATTTTTACCCAAGTTTCCCCGTCTCCCCCTTTTTTTTACAAGGTTTGGATTTATTTTTTAAGAATCATAAACGGAAATTCGAGACACTAGAAAAGAAGAAGCTTTGAAAGAGATTCTTTTTGATGATACCAATTTCATATAGTTTCGAAACGATTTTTTTTGCTATTTTTTTAGATTCGAAGGACATCTCTTCGACGGCGAAGAAATCGCTAACGAGTCAATCGAGAAACTAAACCCGAAAGATAAAGTAGCAAATCGGAAAAATATTTATAGCTGTTTTACAGGCCAAAATGTTTAAAAACAGGTGAAATAAGGAGATTTTTCATGAAAATAGGGGAATAAGTTCTTTTAAATAAAATTAATATACGTACTAATATTGAATTATAATTGAAAAGCTTCAAATTCATAATATTTAAAGTGTAAATATTGCATTTTCAAAAAATAAGATGAATTTTTAACCCAATAGTTGAATTTTCAAGTAAGAAGATTAATTTTCTACCAAAAAATAAGAATTTTCAACCAGAAATGAATTTTCAAAGTGATGAATCTTTAACCAAAAAAATGGCTTTTAACAAAAGTAGTTCAACTTTTAACCAAGTAGTTGAGTATTCAACCAAAAAGGTAAATTTTCAATGAAAGTCGTAATACTTGATATTTCAACCAAAAAAGGGTTTAATTTTTAATCGAAAACAATTAAAGTGGAAAATCAAAAGATATACTCCGACATAAAAGAAAATAATTAAATAAGAAAAAGACGAATTTTCATAAAAATAGTTGATTTTTCAACAAAATTGTTGAATTTTCTACCAAAATAGTTAAATTTTCAAACCAAAAGGGCAAAGTTTCAACAAAATTGATACGTTTTAAACCAAAGGGCTGAATTTTCAACTAAAAATATGAATCTTGAACAACAAAACAATTAATTTTTTTACAAAGTAGTTCAACTATTAACCAAAAAGTTGAATTCCCAACCAAAATAGATGAATTCTCAATGAAAAATGTAACAGTTGATATTTTACCCAAAAATCATTTTAATTTGGAAAAATAAAAAAAGACGTATTTTCAACAAAATACTTTATTTTTCAACCAAAAAAGATTTTGCAGCCAAGAACGAGCATAAATTTCTACCAAATTGTTGGATTTTCAAGCAAAAAAGATGAATTCTCATCGAAAAATTTGATGATATTTTAACCAGAAATAATTTTGTTTTGAAAAAATAAAAACAGTTGAATTCATCATTCAATTGTTGAATTTTTTACCAAAATAGATGAATTTTCAACCAAAAAAGATTTTTCAAATCAAGAAAAAAAACATTTCAACCTATTAATTGAATTTTATACGAAAATAGTTCAATTTTCTACTGAAAAAGATGATTTCTCAACGAAAAATGTAATAGATGATACTTTAACCAAAAACAATTTTAATGTAAAAAAATAATAACATTTAAATTCAATCAAAAAAGACGAATTTTCAACCAAATAGTTGATTTTTCTACCAAAAAATTTTTCAGCCAAGAAAGAATGAAAATTTCAACCAAGTAGTTCTATTTTATACGAAAATAGTTGGACTTTCAAGCAAAATTATTGATTTTTTAACAAAGTTGTTGAATTTTTAACAAAATAATTAAATTTTCAACCAAATAGTAAAATTGTTAACCAAAAAAAATAAATTCTTAACCAAGAATACAATAGTAGACTTTTTAACCAGAAATATTAAAAACCAGAAAAATAAAAACAGTTGAATTCATCCAAAAAAGAAGAATCTTAAACAAAATCGTTAATTTTTCAACCAATAAAGATTTTTCAGCAAAAAAAGAAAAAAAAATTCATCCAAATTGTTGAATTTTCAAGCCAAAAAGACGAATTTTTTACAAAACAGTAGAGTTTTTAACCAAAAGTATGAATTTTTAACAAATGTCAACCAAGTTGCTACATTTTTAAGCTTAAAAGACAAATTGTCTACAAAAAAGATGAATTTTTAATAGAAAAGTTCATTTGCAACCAAATAGTTGAAATTTGTACGAAAATATTTGAATTTTCAACCAAAAGCATGAATTTTTAATAAAATTGTTGAATTATTAACAAAATAATTAAATTTTCAACAAAATAGTTGATTTTTCAACCAAATTGTTGAATTTTCTACCAAAATAGTTAAATTTTCAAACCAAAAGGGCAAAGTTTCAACAAAATTGATACGTTTTCAACCAAAGGGCTGAATTTTCAACTAAAATTATGAATCTTGAACAACAAAACAATTAATTTTTTTACAAAGTAGTTCAACTATTAACCAAAAAGTTGAATTCCCAACCAAAATAGATGAATTCTCAATGAAAAATGTAATAGTTGATATTTTAACCAAAAATCATTTTAATTTGGAAAAATAAAAAAGGACGTATTTTCAACAAAATACTTTATTTTTCAACCAAAAAAGGTTTTGCAGCCAAGAACGAGCATAAATTTCTATCAAATTGCTGAATTTTCAAGAAAAAAAGATGAATTCTCAACGAAAAATTTAATGATATTTTAACCAAAAATAATTTTATTTTGAAAAAATAAAAACAGTTGAATTCATCATTCAATTTTTGAATTTTTTACCAAAATAGATGAATTTTCAAACAAAAAAGATTTTTCAAATCAAGAAAAAAAAATTTCAACCAATTAAATGAATTTTATACGAAAATAGTTCAATTATCAACTGAAAAAGATAATTTCTCAACGAAAAATGTAATAGTTGATACTTTAACCAAAAATAATGTTAATGTAAAAAAATAAAAACATTTAAATTCCATCAAAAAAAGACGAATTTTCAACCAAATAGTTTATATTTCTACAAAAAAATATTTTTCAGCCAATAAAAAACGAAAATTTCAACCAAGTAGTTCTATTTTATACGAAAATAGTTGAACTTTCAAGCAAAATTGTTAATTTTTCAACAAAGTTGTTGAATTTTTAACAAAATAATTACATTTTCGACCAAATAGCAAAATTGTTAACAAAAAAGGATAAATTCTTAACCAAAAATATAATAGTAGACCTTTTAACCAGAAATATTAAAAACCAGAAAAATAAAAACATTTGTATTCATCCAAAAAAGAAGAATCTTAAACAAAATAGTTGATTTTTCAACCAAAAAAGATTTTTCAGCAAAAAAGGAAAAAAATCATCCAAATTGTTGAATTTTCAAGCCAAAAAGTCGAATTTTCTACAAAACAGTAGAGTTTTGAACCAAAAGTATGAATTTTTAACAAAATAATTAAATTTTTAACCAAAAAACGATAGAAACAGTTGAATTCATCCAAAAAAGACCAATTTTAAATAAAATAGTTTCTTTTTCAACCAAAAAAGATTTTTCAGCCAAGTAAGTAAAAAAATGTCAACCAAGTTGTTACATTTTTAAGCATAAAAGACAAATCGTCTACAAAAAAGTTGAATTTT
Source organism: Andricus curvator (assembly GCA_932195095.1). NCBI lineage: Eukaryota > Metazoa > Arthropoda > Insecta > Hymenoptera > Cynipidae > Andricus > Andricus curvator. The sequence goes on along the minus strand of CAKNYM010052333.1, from coordinate 326,496 downwards.
TAATAGAAAAGTTCATTTGCAAAATTATTAACAAAATAATTAAATTTTCAACCAAATAAAAAATTTGTTAACCAGAAAATATGAATTCTTAGCCAAAAATAAAATAGTAGACTTTTAAATCAGAAAGAATGAATTTTCATCTAAAAATAGTTGGATTTTCTAATTGGGTTCTATTAATTCAGTTCGCATTTAAGTGGAAAAGCGGGAATAGGGAAAAGTCTGTGAAGTCTGTGATAAATAAATATTATGTCCCTATAATGAAGTATAAATAATTTGTATTTGATTGTTATATGGCTTAGTGTTTCATGTTAGCAAACTACTTATTTAAAAAAATTGTTATCTTCATAATATTGTAATTTTCAAATCTATCAAAAATCAAAGAATCCAACTCAATCTACTGATGACAATACATTTAAAAAAATCAAACATGAGCATTTTTCAATTCTGTTATTTTTCAATCTTTGATCTTGAATTTTTTATGATGTATTTTTATCATTGAGAGTTCTGAAGTGTTTAACATATTTTTCAAAGCTAGTTAAAATTATATTCTTTAAACACAAAAATGATTAGAAAACTTCCTGAAGAGGAGGCGCTACTTTTAGAGGACACTTTCATACAATATTCACAAGATATCAATGTAATATAAAAAGTTTTTAACAATAAATGAAATAACCTTTTAATCCTCTTTTTTAAATCTAAAATTGAACTACTGAACCGCTGTGGTCCCTGCTATTTAATTCTTCTCTACCAATTGTTTTCTCTAGTCTGCGAGAAAATCTGGCCCGTTTTGAGCGAGATGTTTTCCCCGTGGATGACGCCCTACTGGACAAGAAATCTACGAGAACCAACAGCAGCCTGGATTCAACAACTGACCGATGATCGTTCCATTTTGCTTCCTTGGATTATCGCCGATGGTCCTTACGCGAACAGAACTGTGGCCATGTTCGTGGAATGCATCCGATTCATCACGGACACGATGCCGGCCTCTAGCAAAATACTCTGTTTCCTGTGGCAATTCTACGTCACGAATTTTGCACACGCTTCGATTAAGGATCACGTTTTGAACGTGATTCATGGGAATTTCTTGACCTTGCCCTGGGAGAGATTTTCGCCTGGCATTGGCGATGTGGAGTTGATGATCAAAGTTGTGGACCAGTATTTACCTGATAGCCACCTATTCCTGGGCAGCGTTTTTTCGGTTATTAATTGGCCCACGTGGGTTAGTGAAATGATGTCGACACAACCCTTGCCAGTCGCAGCGAGAATGCACGTTTGTTTGCTCAATTTGCTGGTAAAATTGTCGAATGAACCTAATGTTCGGCAGGTAGGTTTCTAAAAGATTTATTCTATTTTGCAGGGATCACTGTCCATCACCTTTTTTACCTGATCCCCTTTTTTCCCTATTTTGCGATTGAATTTGAAAAATTTCCTAAAACACTTAAAATCGAGAATTATTTTTTCTCTTTTTTACAAGGTTTTGATTCATTTGTTAAAAATCGTCGAGAGCGAAGAAATCGCTAAGTATTCAATCGATAAATTAAACCTGAAGATAAATCAATTCATTAGTTGCAAATCAAAAAGTTTTTTATAGAGTTAACAGGCTTCACAGGCCAAAATTCTCTAAAATAGAGGAAATAAGGGAATCGTTCGCAAAAATAGGGTAATTATTCCAATTGAAATTCAAATAAAATATTCAAAAAAAGTAAATTCAAATTGAAACGCTTCAAATTCTTCATATTCTACGCATCTTCAACAAAATAAACGCATTTTCAAACAAACAGATGAATTTCCAACTAAAATGATGAATCTTGAAAAAACTAACAAAGAATTCTAAACGATAAATCTAATGTTTTCCCCAAAAAATATTTCAAATGTAAATCATAATCAGTTGAATTCAAGCCAAAAAGACGATTTTTCTAGAAAACAGTTTAATTTTGAACCCGAAAATGTGAATTTTCAACAAAAAAATGTTAATTTTTAAGCCAAAAATACAAATTTTCTAGAAAATATTTAATTTCCATTCATAGAGATGAATCTTCAACCAATCTTCAACAATCTTCTTTCTAGAAAACTGTTTAATTTTCAACCTGATAATGTGAATTTTTAACAAAGAAAGTTAATTTACAATCAAAGATTCGAATTCTCAAGCCAAAAAGACGAATTTTCTAGAAAACAGTTCAATTTTCAACCCGAAAATGTGAATTTTCAACAACAAAAAGTTAATTATTAACCAAACATTTAAATATTCAACAAAACTGTTAATTTTTTAAGCCA
>CAKNYM010052333.1:314129-324212 GCA_932195095.1 Andricus curvator | reverse complement strand
AAAGTTAATTTTTAACCAAACATTTAAATATTCAACAAAACTGTTAAATTTTTAAGCCAAAAAGACAAATTTTGTAGAAAAAATTTAATTTTCAATCAAAGAGATTAATCTTCAACCAATCTTCAACAGTCTTCTTTCTAGAAAATTGTTTAATTTTCAAACCGATAATGTGAATTTTTGACAGAAAAGTTTATTTACAACCAAAGATTTGAATTTTTAAGCCAAAAAGACGAATTTTCTAGAAAACAGTTCAATTTTCAACCCGAAAATGTGAATTTTCAACAAAAAAATGTTAATTTGTAACCAAACATTTAAATATTCAACAAAACTGTTCATTTTTTAAGCCAAAAAGACAAATTTTGTTGAAAATATTTAAATTTCAATCAAAGGGATGAATCTTGAAGCAATCTTCAACAATCATCTTTCTAGAAAACTGTTTAATTTTCAACCCGATAATGTGAATTTTTAACAAGAAAAGTTAATTTAGAGCCAAAGATTGGAATTTTTAAGCCAAAAAGACGAATTTTTTAGAAAACAGTTCAATTGTTAACACGAAAATGTGAATTTTCAACAAAAAAAAGTTAATTTTTAACCAAACATTTAAATATTCAACAAAACTGTTAAATTTTTAAGCCAAAAAGACAAGTTTTGTAGACAAAATTTAATTTTGAATCAAAGAGATTAATCTTGAACCAATCTTCAACAGTCTTCTTTCTAGAAAATTGTTTAATTGTCAAACCGATAATGTGAATTTTTAACAAGAAAAGTTAATTTACAACCAAAGATTTGAATTTTTAAGCCAAAAAGACGAATTTTCTAGAAAACAGTTCAATTGTTAACACGAAAATGTGAATTTTCAACAAAAAAAAAGTTAATTTTTAACCAAACATTTAAATATTCAACAAAACTGTTAATTTTTTAAGCCAAAAAGACAAGCTTTCTAGAAAATATTCAATTTTCAATCAAAGGGATGAATCTTGAAACAATCTTCTTTCTAGAAAACTGTTTAATCTTCAACCCGATATTGTGAATTTTTAACAAGAAAAGTTAATTTACAACGAAATATTTGAATTTTCAACCCAAAAAAAATGAATTTTCTACAAAACAGTTTAATTTTCAACCCAAAAATGTGAATTTTTAATAACAAACGAAAAAGAATTTTTAACAAAATCGTTAAATTTTCAAGAAGAAAATATGATTTTTCAACCAAATAGTTGAATTTTCTATCAAATTGTTGAATTTGCAAGCCAAAAAGACGAATTTTTCTACAAAACAGTTGAATTTTCAACCCAAAAATGAGAATTTTTAAGAAAAAAGTTAATTTTCAACAAAAAAAAAAGAATTTTCAACACAATAGTTACATTTTCAACCAAAGAAATGAATCTTCAAACAAGAAAAAATTTCCAGTCAAGAAAGAAAAAAATTGAAGCAAAATTTTGAATTTTTAAACCAAAAACACACATTTAAACAAAAAAACAGTTAAATTTTCAACCAAAGTATTTGAATTTTTTCATTCCAAAAAGACGAATTTTCAACGTCCTTAAAAAAATTCATACGCTTCGAATTCCTAATATTTTATGTAAAATATTGCATTGTCAAAAAATTAGACGCATTTTCAATCAAAGAGATGAATTTTTAACCAAAGAGTTGAATTTTCACCCAAAAATGACGTCTTTTTAACAAAATTGTTGAATTTTTAACAAAATAATTACATTTTCAACCTAAATAAAAAAAAATCTCTTCTTGGATTCTATTATCTCAGTTCGCATTTAAGTGGAAAAACGAGAAAAAGGGGAAATGAAGGGAAACTGTGAAGCCTGCGATAAATAAATAGTAATTTTGATTCATTTTTAATACTTGAAAAATATGTAATAAAATAATTTAACCGGCGTATCAAAGAATAGTATTGTTATCTTCTAAATTTTGTTATTTCCATGAATAATAATTTTTCTAATTTCTGGGTTTTTTTACACAATAATCTTTTTCTAACTTACATTAAAGAAAGGTTTTAAACATCTCAGAACATTCAACTTATAAAAATACATTAAAAACAAATTTATACGTCTAAAGAAAGAAAAATACAAATACTACAAAGAATACACTAGAAAAAAATTGATTTTTCAAAGCTAGCTAACAAAATTTTTTAAATACAAAAATAACCAGAAAACTTACTAAAGAAAATACTCTACTGTTAGAGGGAACTTTCGGGCAACATTCATGAGATACCCATATGATATAAAAAGTTTTTAATAATAAAATACTGAGTGGTTGTGATCCCTGTATTTTGAGTAAGATACTTAATTGACTGATTTTTAATAATATGTTTCTATTCTAGAATGAAAAAGCTGTGCGATTAATGATAGATGCAGAGAAATTTGCATGGCACCTGATCGACGCAACAGCTTTTGATCAAGTAATCAATTGGCATGTGATGAGTTGCGACCCAAGAGTTATTCTTTGCATCGATAACGAACCGGTTCATCCAATCGATACAGCTGTTAACAAGTAAACATTATTTCCTTATTTATTTTAATTTTTTCTCTAATTAGGAAGATTTCTGGGTAGCCGTAGGTCTGAGAAAACCTGGAAATCAGAGAAAAGTCATGGCTTTTGAAGAAAAAAACTTGCAAAAGTCAGGGAATTTCTATAAGAAGCTCTTTAAATAACTGTTGAGGATAATGAGATTTTGATTTAATATTCTTTTATTCCGTTTATAAAAAATTCTATGTGAAAAATGTTACAAGATTAAGATTCTGGTTTTTGAATATTAATGGTCAGGGAAAAATGAGGGAATTTTGAATATTAATGGTCAGGGAAAAATTAGGGAATTTTGAAAATGAAGTTTTGCGACCACACTGATATAATATTCTTGTCATGAAGTTATTTGCCTTGTATTTCTACTTCTTTTTTTGCAGTTTTTTCCGCCTCACGATTATATTTTTACTTAAGAATGTTATTATTTGGTTGAAAATTCAACAATTTTATCAAAAAGTCATCCTTCCCTGTTTTGTTGAAAATTCAACTATTTTTGTAGAAAATTAATGTTTTGCCGAAAATTCATATTTTGGTGTTAGAAATTCAACTGAAATGTTTCTTGGTTGAAAAAGTCATCTTTTTAGAAAAAAATTTAATTTTTTTTTAGATAAAAATGCAACTTTTGGTTTGAAAATTAACCTTCTTTGGTTGAGGATTCAAATATTTTGTTGAAAATTCGTCTTTTTTTGGTCGAATTCAACTATTTTTGTTTTAAAATAAAAATATGTTTTGGTTGAAATATCTACACTGTCACATTATTGATTTATTTATCTTTTTTGGTTGAAAATTGAACTGCTTGGTTGAAGGTTGAACCACTTTGTTGAAAAATCATTTTTTGTTGAAGATTCATCATTTTAGTTGAAAGTTCACTTCCGTGGTTGAAAATTGATCTTTTTTAATTGAAAATTCAACTACTTGGGTAAAAGTTGAACTACTTTGTTAATTTTTGTTTGAAGGTGCATATCTTTGGTTGAAACTCTGTTCTGTTGAAAATTCGTTTTTTTTTTATAAAAATTTATTTTTTTAGAAATGAAAATGTTACTTTTTCATTTTTGGTTGAGAACATATCTTTCTTCGTTGAAAATTCTTTTTTTTGTATAAAACTGATCTTCTTGGTTTGAAATTTCCTCTATTTTGGTTAAAAATGCAACTGTTTGGTTGAAAATTAATCTTCTTTGTATGAGGATTCAACTACTGTGTTGAAAGTTCGTATTTTTTGGTTGAAATATCTACGCTATCACATAATTGGTTGAAAATTAATCTTTATTGGTTGAAAATAGAGCTACTTGGTTGAAGATTGAAAATTCATCTGTTTGGTGGGAAGATGAACTATTTTGTTGAAAATTGATTTTTTTTATGGAAGATGCATATCTTTGGTTGGAACTTTAACTTTTTTCTTGAAAATTCGTTTTTTATTTAAATTTATTTTTTAACGCGAAACGTGACTTCCATTTTTTGTTGAAATCTGATCTTTCTTAGTTGAAAGTTCAACATTTTGCATGAACTTTTTGTTACTTCTTGACTGACTTACATTTTTGGTTGAAAATTGATCTCTTTGGTTGAAAATGAAACTATTTTTTTTTAAATTTACGTATTTTGTTAAAAATTCGTCTCTTTTGGTTGAAAATTAATCTTTTTGACTGAAAATTCATCTTTTTGGTTTTAAAATTCATCTCTTTTGGTAGGAATTTCATCTTTTTTGTTGAAATATTAACTATTACATTTTCTGTTAAGAATTCATCTTTGTATGTTAAAAATTGAGCTATTCTGATAAAAGTTCAACTGTTTTTTCGAAAATTCAATTATTTTGTTGAAAATTACACTCTTTAATTGAAAATTTAACTATTTTGTTAAAACATCGTTTTTTTTTTGCTTGAAAAGTAACTGTTACATTTTTCGTTGAGAATTCATCTTTTTGTTGAAAATTCTACTGTCTTCCAAAAAATTCGTCTTTCCGGCTCGAAAATTTAAGTATTTGGTTGAAAATTCATCTTTGTAAGTTGAAAATTCAACTATTTGGTTAAAAGTTCAACTGTTTGGTTGAAAATTAATCTTCTTTGGTTGAGGATTCAATTATTTTGTAGAAAATTCTTCTTTTTTGGTTGAATTCGACTGTTTTTGATTAAAAATAAAAATATTTTTTTGTTGAAATGTCTACACTATTACATTATTGGTTGAAAATTGATTTTTTTTGTGAAAATTGAATTACTTAGTTGAAGGTTGAACCACATTGTTAAAAAATAATTTTTTGTTGAAGATTCATCATTTTACTTGAAAGTTCGTTTTTTTAGTTGAAAATGCATCTGTTTTGTTAAAAGTTGATCTATTTTGTTTAAAATTGATCTTTTTTAATTGAAAATTTGTATTTTAGTAGAAAACTGACCTTCTTTTGAAATGTCCTCTATTTTTGTTAAAAATATAACTGTTTGGTTGAGAATTAACTTTTTTGTTGAAAATTTATATTTTCGGTTTGAAGCCAAAAGACGAATTTTCTGTAAAAATGTGGTTTTACAGAAAAGTTTTATTTTGGCCAGGAAGTTCAACAATTTGGATGGACTTTTTGTTCTTCCTTGACTGAAAAATCTTTATATGTTGAAAATGCGTCTTTTTGTATGGAAAATTCATCACTTTAGATGAAAATTTTTACTATTTTGTTGACCATTCGTGTATTTTGTAAAAAAATTCGTCTTTTTTGGTAGAAAATTAATCTTCTTGGTTGAAAATTCGTCTTTTTGGTTTTAAATTTAATCTTTTTTGGTAGAAATATCAACTATTAGATTTTTTGTTAAGAATTCATCTTCGTAGGTTAAAAATTGAAATATTTCGTTAAAAATTCAACTGTTTGGGTAAAAATTTAATTATTTTGTTGAAAATTCCACTCTTTGATTAAAAATTTAATTACTTTTTGAAACTTCGTTTTTGTTGGTTAAAATATCAACTATTTGATTTTTCGTTGAGAATTAAGCTTTTTGTTGAAAATTCAACAATTTGGTTAAAAATTTAAATATATTATTCAAAATTTGACTATTTTGTTACAATTTATCGTTTTTGGTCGAAAATTCATCTTTAATGTAGAAAACTGATCTTCTTGGTTTGAAATTTCCTCTATTTTGGTTAAAAATGCAACTGTTTGGTTGAAAATTAACTTTTTTTAAATTCATATTGTCGAGTTGAAGCCAAAATATTTTCTTTCGTCTTTTGGCTTGAAAGTTCAACAATTCAGATGAACATTTGTTCTTTCCTGTCTGAAAAATCTTTATTTGTTGATAATTCGTTTTTTATGAAAAATACATAATTGCAGTTGAAAATTCATATCTTTGGTTAAAAATTTAACTATTTTGTTGAAAATAATTTTTTTTACTGAAAATTTAACTTTAAATTTTTTGATGAAAATTGATCTTTATTGTTGGAAAATTCCACTATTTGTTCGAAAGTTCATGTTTTTTTTTTAAATCTATCTTTTTTTAGTACAAAATTAATCTTCTTAGTTGAAAATCCGTCTTTTTGGTTTTAAAATTCATCTCGTTTGTTAGAAATTTAATCTTTTTTGGTTGAAATATCAACTATTACATATTTCGTTGAGAGTTCATCTTTTTGTTGAAAATTCAAATACTCAGCTTGAAAATTCAACTGTCTTCTAAAAAATTAGTCTTTTTGGCTTAAAAACTTAATTATTTTATTGAAAATACAACTGTTTTTGGTTCAAGTTGTAAATTTAACAATTTGGTTAAAAATTCAAATATTTGGTTGAAAATGCAACTATTTTTTAAAAATTAATCGTTTTTGGTCGAAAATTCAACTGTTTTATTGAAAATTTGCTAATTTGTTTTAAAGATTCATATTTTTTGGTTAAAATAATTAACTTATTTTTAAATTTTATTCTTTTATTCCGATTTTAAAAGATTCTATGTTATAAATGTTAAAAGATTAAAATTCTAATATTTGAATATAAATGGCCAGGAAAAATGAAAAATTGGTCAGGGAAAAATCAGGGCATTTTGTAAATAAAGCTTTTCGGTCACCCTGGATTTTAATAACCAATAATCATATCAATTTTCAGCTTAGTAAAAGTGGCGGCAGCTTATGATCCAACAATAACTCATTTCCATCCAACGACCTTGAAAAAGCGGCAAATTTACGTTCGATCTACAGTAAAATTGTTGATTAATTGCACAACGAGACACAAAGCTCTTCTTTCAACGAATATGAAAGCATTCACGAATGCTCTTTCACGGATGCTTGATGAACTCGAAGCCATTATTGAAAGCAGTACGTATGAAAAGATTGATAAAACTGATGTTTCTGATGATTCTGAGATTAATTCATTTTATTTTTCAGCTGTTTCAGAGTCTCAACAAATTGCGGAGGCAGGTCTTTTAGTAACTGAATTACTACATTCAATAAATCAGAGTGGACTCTTAGTGGAAAATCTAAGAACTAGTTGGACCTCATGGTTATCTGGACGAACTGGAAGCAGTCCGATTGTTATGGGAATTCTTAGAGTCATAGGTGTAGCAGTCGCATCACCTTCCACTCTGGGAGACATCATGGAAGCTGCTTTAGAAGCTTATTTCAGACAGAATGGTACTTGAGAGTTCATTATGCTCAATACAGACTTTACGGCCCAAAATGCTCTCAAAACAGGGAAAATCGGGAAACAGGGAAAATTTGAAAAATTGATTTTTCAAAGCAAAAATATGAATTTTCAACGTAAAAGTTAATTTTTATCCAAATAGTTGAATTTTCTATGCAAAAAGACCAATTTTCAAACAAAACAGTTGAACTTTCGACCAAAAAGATGAGTTTTTAACATAAATAGTTGAAATTTTAAGCAAAAGAATCAAATTTTCCATAACATAATCGATTTTTTAATCAAGTTATTGAATGTTTAAATGAAAAAAGATACATGTTGAACCAAAAAAGGAATAGTTGTACTTTGAGGTAAAAAAATTAATTTTCAAGCAAAAAAAAAACGAATTTTCAACCAAATTTTTAAATTTTCAAACAAAGAGATGAATTTTCGACTAAACTTATGAATCTTCAAAAAAAAGGGGTTTAACTTTCAACCAAGTAGTTGAATTTTTAACCAAAAAAGAAAACATTTCTGCCAAAAGGGATGAATTTTCTAACTAAAAAGACGAATTTTCAACCCGAAAATATGAATATTCAACAAAAAAGTTAATTTTTAACAAAAGTGTTAATTTTCAATAAAATAGTTGAATTTTCAACTAAAAACGATTAGTTTTTAACCAAAAATGGAACTGTTCAATTTCCAGTTCAAAACATTAATTTTCAACAAAAGGGATGGATCTTCGACTCATAACATTAATTTTTAACAAAATAGTTTAACTTGCAACAAAGTAGTTGAATTTTCAAGCAAAAGCTATCTATTTTCAACCAAAAATGAAATATTTAAATTTTCAGATGAAAAAAAATTTTTAAACAAAAAAAAAACGAATGTTCAACAATATAATTCAATATTCAACCAATAAAATGAATTTTTAAGAAAGTAGTTGAACTTTCAACCAGAAAAGATGAATTCTCAACGACTAATATAATACTTGAATTTTTAAATAAAAATAATAAATTTTCAGCCAACGATGGAATAGTTAAATTTTTAGTTAAGAAAATAAATTTTCAAACAAAAAAAAACGAATTTTCATAAAAATATTTGAATCTTCAACCAATAAAATAAAATTTTTCATGAAAATTACATTCATATTAATTCTTTGAAATAAAATTAATGTATAGGCACCATATTGAATTCAATGTGAAACGCTTAAAATTACAAAGTGAAATTTAAAAAAAAAATAGTTGAATTTTCAACGAAAAAATTAAGTTTTCATTCCAAAAAGTGGAATCTTTTAGAAAACAGTTGACTTTTAAACCCGAAAAGATGAATTTTCAAAACAAAAGTTAATTCTACACCAAGAAAGAACTTTTTTCAACCAAATAGTTGAATTTTCAATAACGGCCAAATTATTTTTTTGTAACTAAGTAGTTCCATTCACAACCAAATAGTTGAATTTGCAACCTACACAGATGAAGTATCAACCAAATGGCCGAATTTTCAAACAAAAAAGATTAAACTTCAACCAAAAATAGTTGCTTTTTACCCGAATAGTTAAATCTTCAAGCCAAAAGAATTTTTTAGAAGACTGAGGAATTTTCAAACATGAAAAAAATCGAAGGGGACGAATTTTTAACAAAACAATTGAATTTTTAACCAAATAGTTGAATTTTCAACCTATAAAGATTAATTTTCAACCAAATAGTTTAATTTTATATCCAAAAAGACGAATTTTCAACAAAACAGCTTAATTTTCGACCAAAAAATATGACTTTCTAACATAATAGTGGAATTTCTAAACAAAGTAATTAAATTTCCAACAAAATAGTTGATTTTTTAATCAAATAATCGAATTTTCAACCTGAAAAGAATTATTTTCATCCCAATGGTTCAATCTTCAAACAAAAAAAATGAATTTTCAACCAAGTAGTTGAATTTTCAAGTTAAAAAGATAAATTTTCAAGCAAAAAAGGAATACTTACATTTTGTGTTAAAAAAATTAATTTTCAACCAAAAAAGAATGTTCAGCAAAATAATTAAATTTTCAACCAAATAGACAAACTTTCAACCAAGTAGTTGAATTTTCAACTAAAAGAGAACAAATTTCTGCCAAAAGATGAATTTTCAAACTAAAAAGACGAATTTTCAACAAAAGAGTTGAATTTTCAACCAAGAAAGAATTTTCAATTAATAAAGAATAGAAATTTCATCCAAAATGTTGAATTTTCATGCCAGAGATACGAATTTGGTGCAAAACATTTGATTTTTCAAAGCAAAAATATGAACTTTCAACGTAAAAGTTCATTTTCATCCAAATAGTTGAATTTTCTATGCAAAAAGACCAATTTTTAACAAAACAGTTGAACTTTCGACCAAAAAGATGAGTTTTTAACATAAATAGTTGAAATTTTAAGCAAAAGAATGAAATTTTCCATAAAATAGTCGATTTTTTAATCAAGTTATTGAATGTTTAAATAAAAAAGATACATGTTGAACCAAAAAAGGAATAGTTGTACTTTGAGGTAAAAAAATGAATTTTCAAGCAAAAAAAAAAATGAATTTTCAACCAAATTTTTAAATTTTCAACCAAAGAGATGAATTTTCGACTAAACTTATGAATCTTCAAAAAAAGGGGTTTAACTTTCAACCAAGTTGTTAAATTTTTAACCAAAAAAGAAAACATTTCTGCCAAAAGGGATGAATTTTGTAACTAAAAAGACGAATTTTCAACAAAAGAGTTGAATTTTCAACCAAGAAAGAATTTTCAATTAATAAAGAATAGAAATTTCATCCAAAATGTTGAATTTTCATGCCAGAGATACGAATTTGGTGCAAAACAGTTGATTTTTCAAAGCAAAAATATGAACTTTCAACGTAAAAGTTCATTTTCATCCAAATAGTTGAATTTTCTATGCAAAAAGACCAATTTTCAACAAAACAGTTGAACTTTCGACCAAAAAGATGAGTTTTTAACATAA
>CAKNYM010052333.1:292095-314119 GCA_932195095.1 Andricus curvator | reverse complement strand
ATAGTTGCTTTTTACCCGAATAGTTAAATCTTCAAGCCAAAAGAATTGTTTAGAAGACTGTTGAATTTTCAAACGTGAAAAAAATCGAAGAGGACGAATTTGTAACAAAACAGTTGAATTTTTAACAAAATACTTGAATTTTCAACCTCTAAAGATTAATTTTCAACCAAATAGTTTAATTTTATATCCAAAAAGACGAATTTTCAACAAAACAGCTTAATTTTCGACCAAAAAATATGACTCTCTAACATAATAGTGGAATTTCTAAACAAAATAATTAAATTTCCAACAAAATAGTTGATTTTTTAATCAAATAATTGAATTTTCAACCTGAAAAGAATTATTTTTATCCCAGTAGTTCAATCTTCAAACAAAAAAATGAATTTTCAAACAGAAAAAGAATACTTACAATTTGTGTTAAAAAATTAATTTTCAACCAAAAAAGAATTTTCAGCAAAATAATTAAAATTTCAACCAAATAGACGAACTTTCAACCAAAAAAGATAAAATTTCTGCCAAAATATGAATTTTCAAACTAAAAGGACGAATTTTCAACAAAAGAGTTGAATTTTCAACCAAGAAAATTTTTTTAATTAATAAAGAATAGAAATTTCATCCAAAGTGTTGAATTTTTATGCCAGAGATACGAATTTGGTGCAAAATAGTTGATTTTTCAAAGCAAAAATATGAATTTTCAACGTAAAAGTTAATTTTCATCCAAATAGTTGAATTTTCTATGCAAAAAGACCAATGTTCAACAAGACAGTTGAACTTTCGACCAAAAAGATGAGTTTTTAACATAAATAGTTGAAATTTTAAGCAAAAGAATCAAATTTTCAATAAAATAGTCGATTCTTTAATCAATTAATTGAATGTTCAAATAAAAAATATACATGCTAAACCAAAAAAGGAATAGTTGTACTTTGAGGTAAAAAAATTAATTTTCAAGCAAAAAAAAAAAAACAAATTTTCAACCAAATTGTTAAATTTTCAACCAAAGAGATGAATTTTCGACTAAACTTATGAATCTTCAAAAAAAAGGGGTTCAACTTTCAACCAAGTAGTTGAATTTTTAACCAAAAAAGAAAAAATTTCTGCCAAAAGGGATGAGTGTTCTAACTAAAAAGACGAATTTTTAACCCGAAAATATGAATATTCAACAAAAAAGTTAATTTTTAACAAAAATGTTAATTATCAACAAAATAATTGAATGTTCAACTAAAAACGATTAATTTTTAACCAAAAATGAAATAGTTCAGTTTTCAGTTCAAAACAATACTTGCAACAAAGTAGTTGAATTTTCAAGCAAAAAGATAAGATTTCTATATAAAAAAAAAATGAATTTTCAAACCAGAAAGATGAATTTTCGAAAGAATACATGAATTTGCAATCAGATAGTTGAATTTGCAACTAAAAACTATCAATTTTTAACCAATAATGAAATATTTAAATTTTCAGATAAAAAAAATAATTTTAAACAAAATAAACGAATCTTCAACAAATCAGTTCAATCTTCAACCAATAAAATTAATTTTTGACAAATTAGTTCGACCAAGTAGTTGAATTTTCGACCCAAAAATATGACTTTTTAGTTTTTAACAAAGTAGTGAAATTATTAACCAAATAATTGAATTTTCAACATACAAAGATAAATTTTCAATCAAATAGATAGAGTTGATATTTCAATCAAATGGGACGATTTTTTAACAAAATAGTTGAATTTTTATTCAAAGGAGGTGAATTCTGGACCAAAAATATAATATTAAACTTTTCAATTAAAAATAATGAACTTCCAGCCAAAAATAGTTGGACTTTCTTATTGGGTTCTATTAATTCAGTTTGTATTTAAGCGAAGAAACGAGAAAAAGGGGAAGCTTCTTGAAAACAGGGGAAAAATAGGAATTATTTAAAAAAGGGGAAAAGAGTGGAATATGCGAAAGAGTGTGAAGTCTGTCAATATTATTATTTTAAAATCCTTGAAATTATAATTCGAATATTAATTTCAGTTATAGAAGATGTTCAGCCATCCTGGGCTGCGGTTCTGACAATTTTGCAGTCCATTGTACCTCGCCAACCACCAGTGGAGGGAATACTAGTTGCTGAAGGAAGACCTCTTGCTTTGTACGCAATTCTTCTTAAAAGACTTCCATCGTGTCGAGACATTAGAGAAGAGGGAATGCTTCTTACGAATTTAATTGATTGGATCACTGCCATTAAACCCATGTGAGTTAAATTCTAGATTTTAATTTAATTTAATTTCATTCAGTTTTAGCACATCCAGATTAGAACAGAAATCACATTGAGAACCACGATATTTTTGGAAATTAAAAGCAAAACAAGAATCTAACTCTCATATTTGAACAAGACACACAACTGTCTATTTAAATTAAAAAAATAATAACAAAAAGAGGAAAGAAAAAAAGTTTTTCCGATCACGAAAGATCACGAATCGTTGAAGTTGTTCATCCAAATATTTTTTTGAAAATATAGCTTTTAACAAATTTTAATATTCCTTGAATCTGTGATCGTGAATTTAATAAAACGTTTTAAAACATAATACACTAGAGCCACTTAGTATATGGACATACTCATTTGTTAGCATTTATTAATTTCTTAATTTTATTAATTCGTAGTTTGAAATTTTTATCTTTTGAATAGGTTTAAAGTTATCTAAATTCTAAATAAAATGAGACCAGGGTCAATTTATTTGATCAATTTTTTAAGAATCTATTGCAAAAATAGTGTGAATTGTAATGTTTTACTAAATTTTAAATAAAATTTGAAATTATAAACATTTTTTAATGTTCTTTGGCTTATTTTACAGGTAAATTTCATGTATGTAAAATATGGGATTCTCAGCAGAAAAAAATTTCTCTTTAAAATTAGTCTGAGTACAAGAACACTGAAAAAAGTTTATTACTTTGGGTGATATTTAAAAGGCAGTGTATACACGTACCGAAAAAATGCGGCGATTGTACCGAAATTTCGGTACAAATAGACCCATTTCCAGGTCTCAATATTCTGATTAAAAAAATCCAGTTATTCGTACCGAAATTTCGGTACAAGTAGCCACTAGTCACGGCCTATTTTAAATTTACGAAAAGATTACAATATGAATTATTTTTGCAGTATCATCTTAAAAAAATGATAAAATTACCTCATTCGGCTATAATTTTATTTAGGATTTAGATATCTTTCAATCTGTTTAGGAGAAAAAAAATTTAACTCAGAAATCATAAAATTAAAAAATGTTAAATACTGGAGTCAAGTTAAAAATTACTTAATCTTTAACTTGAGTTATAAAATCGATAAAAAAAGGCCCATTGATTATTGCAAAAATTTTAGAAGAGAAACCCAAGCGCAAAAAATAAAAAAATATTTGAGGTCATAATTGTTTATTTAAATGTAGTTATTTGCATATTTTTTGTCGCTAAAAATCGCCAAGCCCCAGGAATCAAAATTGGAAATATAGCGAATTTTTCAAAGTTTGAATTTGGTATACATATTTTTCTTAGCATATGTGGGTCCTTCTAGCATAGAAATACACTAGATTAAGATCCAGGAATCAAAATTGGAATTATGCCAAATATTGAAAATGCTGAAATTTGAAAAAAGTTGAGAAATCCATGAAATCGAAATTGGAAACAGTAATTTTCAAAAATGTTAAAGCGGCGTTTCTTTTTCTTTTATATTTCCAATTTTTATTCCTGGGTATTTTCGATTTTTGTCTAGCGTATTTCTATGCTGAAGGATTCCACATATGCTCGAAAAATTTCAAAACCAAACGTGAGCAAAATAATTACATTAAATACAAAATTCCGAATTTTGAAAATTTGCTTTAGTTCCAATTTCGATTCCTGGGTATTGCGGATTTTTTTTCTAGTGTATTTTTATGATAAAAAAGCCCATACATGCTCAGAAAAATACTATAGTTACAAATTATGGAGATAATTTTATTAAATACCAAAATCAAAAATTTTAAAATTCGTTATATTTCCAATTTTGATTCCTGGGTCTCGGAAATTTTTTTCCTAGTGCATTTTTGTCACTGGAAAGATTTCAAGTACCCGACAAAATTCTTCTCCTATTTGCACAGGTGTTAGGCATTTTTTCCGAAAATAGGGGTGAATTAAATAGGAATTATTTCCTTTGAGAATAAAGATATTTTTATTTTTTTATTTGATTGGAGGCATTTGAGAAAATGTTTTCCAAATTTAATCGTTAGGTTCTTGTTTTTTTTATTTCCAAGAATTTC
Organism: Andricus curvator; assembly: GCA_932195095.1. Classification (NCBI taxonomy): domain Eukaryota; kingdom Metazoa; phylum Arthropoda; class Insecta; order Hymenoptera; family Cynipidae; genus Andricus; species Andricus curvator. The sequence goes on along the minus strand of CAKNYM010052333.1, from coordinate 309,864 downwards.
AAGGCTGAATTTGAATGTTGGACGTTTAGAAGGATTTTAAATTTAGATTTGTTCTGAATTTAATCTTTCTCAAAAAAATAGGTGTGGCACGAAAATCTCGAAAGCATTGTTGTCGCTTTTCCTCATTTTATTAATGTAAAATTTTATTATTACATTTTTAGTTAAAATATTTAATATTTCCACCAAAAATTTTAATTTTCAATAAAAAACTGTGAAATTAAACCAAAAAATACCAATTTTCAACAAAAGAGATGAACTTTTAACCAAGAAAGATTTTTCAATCAATAACAAAAATCTCATTTAAAATTTTGAGTTTTCAAGCCAAAAATATGCATTTTCTAAAAAATTAATTGAATTTTCGACTGTAAGAGATCAATTTTCTAGCAAAAATGGAATAGCTACACTTTTGGTAAAAAAATTAATTTTCAAGAAGAGAAAAAACGAATTTTTTTACAAAATTTGTTAAATTTTTAACCACAGAAATGAACTTTTAAGTAAAATGAAGCATCTTCAATCAAAAAAATAAATTTGTAACCAAATAGTAGTTGAATTTTCAACCCAAAAGATGAATTTTCTACCAAAAAAAGACAAATTTCCAATAAAATTGATGAATTTTCAACTAAAAAATATACATTTTCAACGAAACAGTTAATTTTTCAACCAAACAGATGAACTTTCAACGAAAAAGATGAATTGTCTATCAGAAAAAAATTTTCAACAAAAAGTGTAATAGTTAAATTTTTAGTTAAAAAAATTAATTTTTAATTTAAAAACTAATTTTCAACCAAACAAATGAAATTTCAACCAAAAATATTAATTTTCTAGCAAAAAATAATATTTTAAACAAAATACAGGAATTTTCAACAAAAATGTTCATTTTTAATGTAATTTTCAACCTAATAGTTGAATTTTCAACCAAAAAAGACAAATTTTCAACAAAATAGATCACTTTTAACTAAAAAAGATAAATTGTAAAAAAAATAATTTTTAATGCAAAACTAATTTTCAATGAAAGAAATGAATTTTCAACCAAAAGATTTTCTACCAAAAAAGAATAATTTCAACAAAATACAGAAGTTTTCAAGATATAGTTGAATTTTCATCTGAAGAAGATTGATGTTCAACTAAAAATGAAATAGTTCAATTTTCAGTTTAAACAAGCACTTTTTAATCAAAAAAACTTATTTTTAAGCCAAAGAAATGAATTTTAAACCAAAAAGATTAATTTTCTACCAAAAAAGATTAATTTTTAACAAAATACATGAATTTTCTACCACAAAAGACAAAGTTTCAACAAAATACAGACATTTTGAATCAAATAGTTGAATTTTCAACTGAAGAATATGAATGTTCAACCAAACATGAAATTGTTAAATTTTCAGTTAAAAAATAATTGTAAAAAAATTTAAACAAAATATTTAAGTTTCGAACAAAAAAAAAGATTTTTCAACTAAAAAGATGAATCATCAACCAAAAAAAAATGAATTTTTAACAAAGTAGTTCCACTTTAAACTAAGTAGTTGAATTTTGAAGCAAAAAAAAGTTTTTCAGTCGCTATTCACAATTAGCGAAAATCTCGAAAATTTAATCAAATAGTTATTTCAGAAGAAAAAGCCTGGGACCAAAGTCAAATTTACAGGATGATTCGAACAAGAATTGAGTTAAACCCCCTGTAAATTCCAGATTTTTCTGATTTTCTTTCTATGAGGTTAATTTAAATGTTAATTAATTTAATAATTAACATTAATATTAGAATATAAATTAAATGGATTTTTGAAAAAAATATTCCAAAAATGTTCCTAATTAATTGTGATGTTAATTTTTTTGTCTACTGGTCTAAAATCAATATTTTTTTAATATTGATTTTATTAATTGTGAAAAAAATGCTCTCTTGCTCCGCTGGGATTCGAACTCCAGGTCTTTTAGATTGAAAAAATTAACATCACAATTATTAACGTAATTACCTGGTCAAGAACCTTAACATCAAAACTAAAAATTTTCGTAATTATTTAATAATTTATTAAAATAAATTTAATAATTAATTGTTTTGAAAAATATGGATAACCTCGGAAGTGTAAAATTGTGAAGTGAAATTCGTAAATTTTTTTTACAGGATCAATACATAATTTTGACTGTAATTTTTTTTCTCTAAAAGAACTTTTTCTGTCAAATTCATAGCAACATTTTTGAAAATAAATCGAGTTTTTTTCTAAAGAAAGGGTGAAGAGTGCGCGCACAATGTTCTAGTTTCTTAAATTTTAATATTAAGAGCGCAATTCGAATCTATTCTTGATTTCTTTTCAGGCAGTCCTTCGAGGACAAACTTCCACTTTTGTGGGCAAAAGCCCTCGAATTAATATACCGTCAATGCCAATACACCGAAAACACGACAATCGCTGCAAGAGCCTTGAAAGGATTGACACGAGCCTTGCTTACGGTAGCAGATGATGCAGGTCAAGGCTGGGGAATCTTGGGAGCAATTGGTCTCAGAAAAGGATCCCAGATTTCAATCAGGTACCTATCATCCTGTAATTTCCAGGCCTCGCACTCATTTGAAAACTAAAAATAGTGCCAATAGTAGCCTAAATTTTGAATAACAGTAGAAAAATAGTGTCATGTAATTTTTTAGTTATTAAATCGTGTGGTTAACTATTTTTGAAATTTGGTATACAATATAGATTTCTGATAAAATCGCGTGAAATCTTTGTGAATCTTTTAAAATACCGTCAAAATCCGTTAAAATCTTTTAAGAACCCCTGCAATCTCCTGAGATCCTAAAAAAATTCCTGGAAAATTCGTGAATCTTTCTAAATCCCTTGAAATCAGTAGAAATAACTTTAAATCTAGAAATCTGTAACCTGAAGAATTCCTTAGAAATCCCTAGAATTTGAAAACCCTTAAATATGTTGAAATATCGTTAAATTCTCTGGAATTGTTTTAATTACCATAAACTCTTCAAGATCAATTGAAATTTATAAAATCCCGTAAATCTTGTGAAAGCCCTAGTAATATCGTGAAAAGTAAACTCCCGTAAATGATCTTGAAATCTGTAATCCATAAAAGTCCTTAGAAATCCCTAGAAGATTAAAATCTTTAAATATATTGAAATCTCTTTATATTCTTTGAAATATTTTAAAATACCCTAAAGTCTTTAAAGTCCTTTGAAATTTAAAAAATCCCTTAAATCTTGTGAAATTGCTGGTAATCCCATAAAAAGTAAAATTCCATAAAATCCCTTGAAATCTTTGAAATATTTCGATGTATTTCATGCCTTTTTAAAATCCTCTGAAATTCCTGAAAAATTCTTCATTTTTTTTTAATTTCTTGAAATTTATAGAAATTCCTTATAATCTTATGGAATCTTTTAATTTATTTTGAAATCTTCTGAGACCTTATAAAATCCCAAGAAATCCATAGAAGTCGCTTAAAATTTCATTCCATTTCATTTACTCCCTAAGATTCTCTAGAAATTCTTTGAATTTCCCTAAAATCCCTTGAGATTTTTGAAACCTTTAAATCTTTGAAATTCTTTGAAGTCCAGTAAAGTATCATGAAATAATCAATATTCAATTTCTTGAAAAATTTTGAAAACTTTGAAATTCTATGAAATCCGATTAAACCTTTTGAAATCTCTGAAATTCTCTGAAAGCTCTTGCAATATTTTTAAATACTCAAAAGCTTTGAAACCCTCTAAAATCTTTGCAAATCCCTGAAATCAATTCAATTTCGTATTTTTTTAAACAATCGACTCGAAATATGTATACAGTTTCGCGAGTTTATTATAAATAATATTTTTTCAGTTTCTAGGGATTTAATTAATATGTTAAATTTAGAAAGATTTGTCAAATTATATTACAAGACATTCTTAAATATATTAGCACCATCGATTAATTAAATAATTAAATAATATTAAAAACATAATTAATAATTTCTTGAATTTCTGTCTAAAGTCCATAAATTTGAATAATAATTTAACCAAGCTTTCATTTTATCTTCTTTTACTTAAAATTCAGTGCATATTTAGGTAAAATTAATGGAGGCACTATATTAAAATAAATGTAAACCGCTTCAAATTTGTAACTTTTGAAGTAAAAATATTGAATTTTCAACAAGACAGATGAATTTTTAACCAAAAAGATTAATTTTATATAAAAAAAGACGATTTATCAACAAAATACGTGAATTCTCAACCAAATAGTTGAATTATCATCTAAAAAAGATAAATTTTCAGTCACATAGTTGAATTTTTAACTAAAAAAGATTAGTTTTCAACCAAAAATGGAATAGTTAAATTTTCTGTTAAAAAAAAATAATTTTCCACCAAAAAAATGTCAACCAAAGTAATGAATGTTTAACTAAAATTATGAATCTTCAACTAGAATAGATCAATTTTAAACCAAAAAGATTAATTTTTAACAAAAGCGTTTTACTTCCAACCAATTACTTTTATTTTCAACCAACAAGATGGATTTTCAATAAAATACATGAATTTTCATTAAAAAAATAGAATTTTTTAACCAAAAATTGAATAGTTAAATTTTTAGTTACACAAATTAATGTTCAACCAGAGATGAATTTTTAATTGAAATCGTGGAATATTCCACTGGAATAAATGCATTTTCAATTTTTTTTAAAATTAATTTTCAACAAAATAACTAATGTTTCAACTGCAATAGTTAAATTTTCATTTAAAAAAATTAATTTTCAGTTAAAGAAAAAAGGAATTTTCAACAAAATAGCTCATTTTTCAACACAGGGAGATGAATTTTCAATTAAAATGATGAATCTTCAGTTAAAAAAAATAATTTTTAACAAAAGAGTTTAATTTTCAACCAAGTAATTAAATTTTCATTCCAAAAGAGATGAATTCTGAACAAAAAATTTAGCATTTGAATTCAACCAAAAGGACGACTTTTCAAAATGAGTTGAATTTTAAATTAAGAAAGATTGTTCAGTCAACAGAGGGAAAAAGTTGCAAAGAAACTGTTGAATTTTCAAGCAAAAAGATGTTTTTTTTACCAAAAAGGTCGAATTTTCAACCAGATATTTGAATTTCAACTAAAAACGATCAATTTTCAACAAAAAAATAGAACAGTTAAGTTTTCAGTTAAAAAAATTAATTTCAGCCCAAAGAAAAACGAATATTCAACAAAATAGTTAAATACAGTAATATAAAGCTACTTTTACAAATGAAGAATCATTGTTATTCAGTTTTATATTGCAATACCAAAAAATTAAGCATCTCTCGAAAAAATTCCCTGACTTAAAAAAAAATTCTCTGGCATTTACAGGGTTTTCCAGGTATATAAAAATTCCCTGACAATTCCAGGCTATCTTCTCCAATTTTTGGAAATGCCTTTAAATGTTTGAAAATTTTTCAAATTCCTTAAAATCTTTTGAAATTTTGATTTTTGAGATTGCGTATATGTCATATTAGCCAATCTATAGAAGAAGTCTAAAAATATGCTCGCATTAGAGAGCAATTTGAGAAAATAGTAGTATTATAGTGTAGTGTAATTTTTTTTCAATAGTAGCAAAATAATTGTAAAGAAGATTTTTTAATTGGCATTAGGGTCGATAATATTTCTTTTTGTTCTGCAATTAATAAAAAAAATATTTTTTTTTAATAAAATAAAAATTAGATTTTTTATGTAGCGTCCCGGTCTGACTCGCAGGATTCGTCAGTAAGGCTATGTGAATCAGTTATGCCTTATACAATTTAACTGACCTAAATTCCATTATAATGTATATTTTCCAAAAAATGTTATGTTTGTAAATTTTGCAGTTAATAATATAATGCATTGCAACCACGGTTATAAATTTAACTTTAACTTTTTTTTTAATAAAAGTACTTTTTTTAAATAAAAGTAAAATTTATATCAATTATATTAAGTGTCCACCCCTATCCGTGGTTAAAATGCATTATATTATTAACTGCAAAATTTACAAACGTAACATTTTTTGGAAAATATACATTGTAATGGAATTTAGGTCAGTTAAATTCTATAAGGCAGGACTGATTCACATTACCTTACTGACGAGTCCCGTGAGTTAGTCCGAGACGAAACATAATCTAATTTTTATTTTATTAAAAAAATATATTCTTCAAAAATGAATTGCAGAACAAAAATAAATATTATCGACCCTACTGCCAATTAAAAAATCTTCTTTACAATTAGGATACGTGGGTCAATTAAAAACGATATCTTTCGAAAAAACAGCAAAGATGTCATCTAACTAGTAGCAAAATAGTTCCATCATTAAAAAAAAGTGTCAATAGTGCGGTGAGTCCGAGGCTTGAATTACTCATCAAAATGCTCTTTTTATTTGCAAAACATACTCTTATTTCGACACTCTTTTAATTCCACAACAGGTGTAAGTTCTTAAGCAGAGCTCTGGGAGTCTTTTGTCTCGCTCAAATGCCGGAATCGAAATTGGAACAACAACTAGTAAGATTTACGCCCCACTCACCAGGTGTGGCTCCTTTGAGAACAAACGACTCGGACGCGGTGGAAGTTCGACCAAGTGCTGATGCCATCAAAGCTATGCAGAGTCTAGAAGCCCTTCTTGTCAATAAACAATACCTGGAGCTAAAAGGCGATGTCGAACAAGCAATCAGATTAATCAGAGACTCTGCCAATTCTCTTCACAACGCGGTTGCCGTTGCCGGCACTCTCACTGGCGAGATTTACAGTGAAAGGTATCTCCACGTATTGACGGATTAAATTATCTATAAAATTGCTACAAATTATTTAAGCCAGGCTTTCCATATTTGTTGAAAGATAAATAATTTTATATTTATTTCGTCGAAATCTAGTCATTTATTGATAGGCTGCTATTTCTCTAGGGTTCAACGATAAGTTTTATACATTGTTACGAAGTCGAGGTTTCGCTGATAGATTTTAAAAAGGGATTATGATAATTATTTAAGGTACTGTTATTTCGAATGTTTATTTTGTTGAATGTAATTCACGAATTAAATAGGGCTGTGCGTTAAAATATTTTGATACCATGTAGGAATCGATACATTAGTGTAGGGTCGATTGAAAAATTGCTCGTTTTCATACATATACGAAACAAAACTTGAATTTTGCAATTTTGCAAATGCCACACCCTGCATTTCTTCCTTTTGGTGAAAAATAGCCATGCATTTTATTTTACGTTTAAACAATTGTTTAAAGGTTCCTCTGGGTCGTTTTAGGTCTGCAAATTAATTTTTTTAGTTTTCATTTTTTTATTACTGAGGCTAAAAAATACCTTCACCCCTGAAACGTATTTATTATTTATTGAGAAATAAGGCGAGGGTGTTGAAAGTTATAGGTATTCTTGATGAAAGGTGCCAAGATGAATTAATTTTGTCAATTTTTAAAGAAGATATTGCAAAAATAGTGTAAATTTCAAACAAAAAAACTTAAAACTTGAATAAAATATAATATAAACCATTATTGTGAACATTTTTATTTACATTTTCATTTCCAAAAATGTTTGCAAAAATTTAAATATTTTTTCTGCTGAACGAAATATTTTTTGTCAAATATATCAAACGAGTAATCATGTTTTTATCAAAATTATTTCAAATATATACCTATTCATTTTTTGTATATTAATACAAAAATTTTGTATTTCATAGTATCTATTATCTAAAATAATAGAAAAGCAAGGAGAATATTTTTGAAAATTGATGAACATTGATATCTTAATAACTTCAGAATTAATATATTTTTGAACAATATATAGACAATGAAACCGTTGCACGATTGTTGAAAAATATAAATTTTTGACGAAAAGCATTAATATAATCTGAAGTTATTCAAAACAGTTTGTTTAATTTTTGAAGTCAAAATCAAATGATTTTTGTTTAAAATAACCGATTATTGTAAATATTCTTTGAAATATAATGATTTTTTATGAATAATAGCAATTTTAGACGAAAAAAACTAACGTAACGTAACAAAACACTGCTTAAGATTTTAAATCTTCTTTTAAACCTAATGTTTTTTGTTTAATAAGGAAATAAATCAGAGTTAGGATTTTTTTAAATCTCATAAATTCCCTACTGAGAGTCCATTAGGTGACTATTAATATTGGCAGAACATTTCTTGCGACATTAATTAATTAATTAATATTACAAATGATAAAGCATTACATTAAAATTTTTTTTAAATAGAAAATTCGTTTTTTTCTTAAGTTTTCAAGAGTTAAAAATGGAATTTGCAGTTTTCATCATTTTTTAACAGTTCAAGAGTTCAATTTTCAAAAGTTAGATTTAATTAATTAAGATGAATTTTCAACTTTTACATACATTTTTTTAAGATGAATTTAAGATTAGTTGAAGATTAAAAATTAAGATAAAGAATTTAAAAAACATTAAATATTAAGTAAAATAATTAAATTGAATAGTAAAGAATAATTTGAATTAAATAAATTAAATTTAATTTAATAATTAAATAATAACAAAAACATACATTTAAAAAACATTAAAGATATATAATTTAAGAATTTTAAGATGAATCTTTTTAAGATGAAATTAAATTTTAAATTTAAAATGTTGAAAATTAAAGACAATTTAAATTTGAATTTACAACCGTCAAAAATGCAATTTTCAATTTTCTTCAATTTTCAACTGTTGAAAATTCAATTTTTTCAGACGAAAAACACTAACAGAATCTGACATTGTTGAAGCTTGTACATTCTACTATTTTGTGCAAAAATCATTGGATTTAAGCCTAATAATTCTGGTTTAAAAATAAGAATTTCAGGAGAAATACACCAACGTAACTTAAAATTGTTAAAAATGGTAAATATTCCTTGAAATTTTTGTTTAATACTAATAATTACCAACGAAAGAAACTAACATAAAGTAAAAAAAGAATTGTTCTAAATTGTAAATATTCTTTGAAATCTATATTAAAAACCGCTAGCTTAAACTTCAATTTTACAACAAAAATTAATTTTTTTTAAATCTAGTGAATTTTTATTAAAAATACCGATTTCTTGTGTAAAAACTAAAACGCCAATATAAACTAAAATTGTAGAAAAGTTGTGAATGTTATTTGAAATCTAATTGTTAAAAAATTATGAAGCTTAAAAATCTAATTTTTTTTGTTTACAAATCTAATTATTTTTGTTTAAAAATGTCAATTTCCGGTAAAAACGCTAATAAATCCGAAAAACGTAAATTGTTGAAAAAATTTTAATGTTTCAAATCTAATAATTTATGATTAAAAATACCCATTTCCGGTATAAACCGCTAAGATAATCTAAGTATACCATTAAGCCATTTCCCTTTCGGGGTAGGCGTGACACTACCCGATTCGGGTAGTGTTTCTAGGTTGATAACTTGTAGTAAATAACTACAAGTGTGGGCTCACCACACCCACGATGTGCCAACAGCTCTCAGTTTTCTCGAATGGTCACCCATCCAAGTGCTAACCGCGCCCAACGCTGCTTAACTTCAGTGATCTGACGAGAACTGGTTTTTTCAGCGTGGTATGGCTGTTGGCCATAAAAAATATAAATATAAAATTTATAAAAATTTGGAATCGCGATGATTTTTGTTTAAAAATACTAATTTTCGGTGAAAAAAAACTAACGCAACCTACATTTTTCAGCAATTTTAAGTTCTCGAAACTTTATGATTTTTTTTTTAAATTATTTGTTGTAAACACTAATTTAACCGCACAAGAGTATTAAAAAGCACAAATATGCCTCAATTCGCATAAGGTTTCCCTATGATTTCCATGATCAAAAGGGATTATTTGTAGATTTAGTTTTCAAAATTTCAAATTTAAGATATAAAAAAACTTCAAGTGATGAGAAATAAATCAGGTTTTCGACAACAATGATTGCGAAATTTAAAAAAAAAGTTAAATTTTACTCATATAATTAACAATATGAGAAGATCGGTACTTATATGCGTACATATAATCGAAGATTCATACGTGAAACAAGCCGTTTTTTCCCTGACTCTTGACTAAATAAAAAAAAAATAAATGTAGAAAAAAAGTAAATTTTTCGATAAAAGAATAAAATTCCCGACCCGAAATAAAATTCCCGGGTTTTGCCCGGTCCGCCCTAGATTTTATGAAACAAAAAAAAGGTGGAAGTTATTATCGGACTTAGAATACCGCAATTTGTTATATTATTACAATTAATGGCCTGAAATGGCCCCTGAACCGATTTTTCCTAGCATAATATGCACAGGATTTCTTCTACAATATAACGAGAATATTCTTCTTAATGAAAATTTTTAAAATATTTATACAGGGCGCAGAAAAAAAATTTGAATTTCAAAATACACATTTTTTATAGTTTAAATATTAAAGATTCAAAAGAAGCTTAAAAATTTGACTCTTGTCTTGTGTTATTTTAATTGAAAACTTGTCGAAACTTGTAAAAACACAAAATTGCACAAATATGAACTCAACATCAGTTAACTAGCTTAAATCTTTTTCAGGTAAATTATAGCTAAAATATATTTTAAAGTACTATAGAAATCTTTTAACTATAAAAATGTGTATTTTTTGTGTATCTCGAAATTCAATATCTCCTGCCATTAGGTATAAATATTTTTAATTTATTCATTATCACATGTTATATATTATTCCAGAAAAAATGTTTAGGGGGCATTCCAGACCATTAATTGTAATGAAATTACAAATTTTCGTATTCCAATCTTCAAAAATGATTTTTTGTTTCATAAAACTTAGGGTCTATTCCACAATAAATAACAAATACTTTCTATGTGTGAAATCATTTTTTAGTCTTTAATTGGTATTTTTTTAAATCGAAAACTAAGAAAATTCATTTTCAGACCTAGAACGGCCTGACGGAACCTCTAAAAAATTTGTATGGCATTTTGTCACCAAAAGGAAGACATTTAGGTGGTAGCGTTTGCGAAATTAAAAAATTTAATTTTTTATTCGGCACCCTAATACTGGTGAATACTTGTTATAAAATAATTTCCCGATTATTTTGTGCAATATTCATGAACTGATTTCGCAATTAAAAAAAACGAAGATTACGGAATATTTTTTGGGTCCTTTATTTTAAGAACTTTTGACGTTGCAGCGTTCTAAAAATCTATGTTTAGTTGAACAGAATCTAATGCACGATTAGTCGCTTGAACCTTGAAAGACGTGTCCTTCGCAACTGCCTATGTAAATAGTTAATAGTTTAGCAGATTTGGATTTATAGGTTTTCACGTCCAAGACTCATGTTTAGAATAGGTTTAGATTTTATTTTTTCTAGAAGGGATCATGTGATTTTATCGATTAAATTGAGCAATTAATCGGTAAAATATCGCCAGTTTTCAGTTACCAATTCGCTTTATTGCTCTTTGCAAGACTGCTCATTGATATTTCGTGATATTCTCAAGACCTAAGAACGCGATAAAAATTCGATGATCGAAGTAGGCTGTGTATCATTATCCTTTTAATTATTGAATAAAAATATATATTAAAGTATTTGCTGTACTTATTTTAGAATATATTGCAACACATTTTTGTAATTAATAGCGGCGCTACGTGCGTGTATTTGATTATCAATTTGAGGGAAAAATCATTTTTAATACAAAATAAAAATTTCGAATAACTAATTAATTTTTAAAAGCTTTCGAAGACTTAAATTCGAGCTGAAATTAGATTCTGAGATGTAAGAACAAGGAAATCAGTATTATCAGTTTGGTTTTAAAGTTATATATAAATATGTATATATAATTTTACTAAGATTCTTGATAAAATACAAAAAGATTTTTAAAAATTTCAGATGCATCGAAAAATAATTTCGATAATTTTAAAGAACTTTTTGTTATTCTACAGAATTTCACAAAATATTAGGAAAAATTCGAGTCAATTAAAAAAATATTTTGGGCTGTTCGGAAGAAATTTAAAAATGTTTTATAAATTTTAGGATATCTTCTCAAGTTTTAAAATATTTGTAATCTCTTCAAAACTTCTACAACTCCTAAATATAGTATATTTTAAACTGACTCGAATTTTTCTTAAAATTTTGGAAAATGCTTCAGATTTTTTCGACATTTTTAGAAATCTTGTCAAATGTTTAAAAATCTTAATAAATTTTCTTTGAAAATTAATTTTTCAACATAAAAAATCCTTTCAAATTTTCCTATGAATAACAAGAAAATTTTTTCATTCTCTTGAAACCTTCCAAATTCTTAAAAAGCTTTTTTCGCTTTGTTTTCGAATCCTTCAAAAATCTACATTTTGTTTTAAATTCGTTGAAATCTTTTCAAATTATTTTTCAATCTTTTTAAAACACTATATTTTAAAATGATTCGAATTTTTCCGAAAATTGAAAAAAAATCAAGCAAAATTTTTAAAAAATGCCTCAAAATCTTCTAGATTCTTTTTCGGCAATTTTTGAAGACTTCTGAAATCGTTTAAAATATTCTCTTTAAATTAATTCTTCAAAATGAAAAATAATAAAAAATTTTCCTAGGAATCGTAATAAAATTTGTCATTCTCCTGAAACCTTTCACATTCTTCAAAGGCTTCTTTTTGCTCAAAATTTTCAAAAATATATATTTTTTAAAGAAACTTTAATCTTTACAAGTTTTAAATTATTTTTGAAACTCCTAAATATCTCTTAAACTGACTCGAATTTATTCTACAATTTTATAATCTTACAAAATTGAATTTTTTTCTTTTTTATTCATTCTTCTACGAAATTTTAGGAAATAATTTGAAATGTTTTGAAATCTTTTTGATTTTCTTTTAGAATACAATTTTTTTTAAATAAAAAATAATTCCAAATTTTGCCATGCATCATAAGAAAATTTGTTTATTTTCTTAAAACCTTTCAACATTCTTAAAACGCTTCTAAATTTTTTGAAATATTTGTCAATCGTTTCAAAATTTCTAAATATCTTTTAAAATGATTAAAATTTTTCAAAATATAAAATCATTTAAAATTTTCATGAATCATAAGATATTTTTTTTATTTTCTTGAAACATTTCAAAAAATGTTAACACGCTCCTAAATTTTTTGAAATATTTTCAAACTTTAAATAATTTTGAATCTTTTCAAAATTTCTAAATATTTTTTTAAGTGATTCGTATTTTAAATAAATTTTTTTTATTCCACAAAACTAAAAAAATTGCCATAAAATCTTCCTGATTCTTTTTTTACAATTTTGGAAATCTTTTGAAATAATTTTAAATATTCTCTTGTAATTGAATTTTAAAATAAAAAATCATTTTAAATTTTCTCAGAAAAAAACTTTTTATTCTCTTGAAACTTTTTAAAATTCTGAAAAAGGTTCTAAATTTTTTGTTCGAAATATTCCAAAATCTACATATTCTTTAAAACTTTTAAAAATCTTTTCAAGTTGTAAATTATTTTTGAATCTTTCTCAAACTTCTAAATATCTCTTAAACTTACTCGAATTTTTTCTAAAATATTGTTATTTTTCAAAATTGAACAATTTTCATTTAAAATCTTCTTCATTCTGTTTCGAAATTTTAGGAAATTATTTGAAATCTTTTTCAGTCTTCTATTAAAATTCATACTTCGAATTGAAAAATAATTTGAAATTTGCCCAGGAATCTTAAGACATTTCAAATTTTTTTAGCACGCTCCTAAATTTTTTGAAATATTTTCAAATTTTTAAATAATTTTTGAATCTTTTTAAACTTTCTAAATATTTTTTTAAATGATTCGTAATTTACATAATTTTTTTTATTCTGTAAAACTAAAAAAAATTGCTTTAAAATCTTCCTGATTCTTTTTTTTTACAATTTTGAAAATCTTTTGAAATCATTTTAAATATTCTCTTATAATTAATTTTTCAAAATAAAAAAGAATTTTTAATTTTCTCAGAAAAAAAACTTATGATTCTCTTGAAACTTTCAAAATTTTCAAAAAGGTCAATTAATTATTCTTCCAAAAATAATTCTTATAATAAATATTATTAATATTGATAAATTTATTACAAAAGAGTCATATTTTATATTTAATGTATAATATATATTATAATTTAAAATTAAATAGTATATTAATCGGAAAGTGTATTTAAAATGTATTTATAAATTTTTTTGTTCGAAATATTCAAAAATCTACATATTCTTTAAAACTTTAAAAAATTATTTCAAGTTTTAAATTATTTTTGAATCTTTTTCAAAGTTCTAAATATCTCTTAAACTTACTCGAATTTTTTCTAAAATTTTGTAATTTTTTGTAATCAAATTTTTGAATAATCATTTGAAATTTTTCCAGGAAGATTAAAACTTGTTTTTTTTTTATTAAAACAAAATTATCTAAAAATCTTTTACATTCTTTTTGACATATTCAAAACTTAAAATTTTTTCCATTTTACCAGAAATCTTATTCTCAGTACCAGTAATTATTTTGTTACCGGTACTGAACATTTTTTATCGGTACCGACAGTTTGTAAATTAAGATATTCTACGTTTTTGTTCATAATTTCGTTTTTATCATCTCTTTAAAGTGTGAAAAAGTTTACAAATTATAGTGTGGTAGAAAAATATTATAAGAACAGAATTATTGATCATTTACAATTAAATTTCTCTTTTTTATCAATAATGTTTAGAAATGTTTGGAAATAAATTTTACCTGGAAATACAATTATTTGGAAATTTTGATTTTCAAAATTGTTGATGCAGAAAAGTCGTAATCTTTAATAACAGATAAAGAAAGAACAATGTATGCGATATTTCATTACTACAACTTTTTAGGGTTTCGTAGCCCTAAGTAGAAACCCTTATAGTTTCGATCGGGTGTCCGTCCGTCTGTCGTACTTTTTTCCAAGGAGGGGAAATGATGGAATGGGAAGCAGGGAAAATTATGGGTGAAGAATTAGAGAAAATTATGGGAGGGAAAGTAGAGGAGAATGATGGGGGGAGGGGGAGTGAGGGAAAATTAGGGGACGGAAAATAGGGGAAATGAGGGGAGAGTTAGTAGGTGGGTAGTGGAAGTGTGGGGAAATGTGAGGAGAGGAAGGGGAGTTTTGGCTGGGGAAGTGAGGAGAGTGGGAATTAGATGAGGAAGAAGTTGTGGAAGTGAAGGTTGTAGTGTGCGGAAGGGAGGATATTGGAAGTAGGGGAATGTAGGGGGAATAGGGAAGGTAAAGCATGGCAGGGGAAGGTTTGAACAACTTAATTAACGTCCCAATAGGTTACGAAACCCATTTTTTAGGCGCACGGCACCTACTTTGAGTAATTTTTAAGAAAAGGATAGCTACTTAAAATATTTCTACAATATTCTTAATATAAGAACAAATTTGAACTACTTATGTCTAAAAATTTGTCAATCTTTACTGCAACTTCGGAGTATTTCCGAAGCTTCTTCAGGCGGGAACTCGACCAGCGAACACTCGAATTGATCTTGAAAAGCGTTTTTGAACAAAGGAAGTACATCCTCAATCCTCACATCCATGGCTAATTCCTTGCTGATGCTCGTAACGCCTTTATCTTGAATCCCACAAGGATCAATATGATCGAACCATCTTAGATCCGTATTACAATTCAAAGCTAATCCATGCGTCGTGATGTATCGACTTCCATGGATTCCAATCGCACAGATTTTTTTATCATCGATCCAAACTCCAGTCTCTGGTGAAGTTTTTCCCTGGATGCCGAACTCTGCACAGAGTCTGATGATCATTTTTTCAATCTGACAAACGTACCACTTAATGCCACCTTGGAAATCTTTCAAGTTTATTATAGGATAAGCAACAAGTTGACCAGGACCGTGGAAAGTTATAAGGCCACCTCGATTTGTTTTATAGAATTCCGCTCCAAGGTTTTTCAATTTTTTTTCGTCTTCCTGGTCGTATCCCTTGTTTCTTATACCGACGGTGTAGACGGGATTGTGTTCTAATAAAACGAGAGTATTGGCTGGACTGCTTAGCGTTTGATGGTGGTGCTGGTCTGCTAATGCTTTCTGTAATCGAAGACCAGTTCCGTAACTGAGGCGTCCAACCCAAAGTACTTTCACTACTCTCGATGTCATAGTCCGAGGAATAGTGATATTGAACTACTTCAATTTTTTCATTGCTACTTTCGTCAATTGAATGTCCGGCATTCAGACTGGAACGAACTGAATTTTTATCCTTTTTTGCGAGACGGTTTGTTTGTCAACTTTGGTCAACTTGGCGGTTTCTCTCGATCTCGGGTCTGGAAATATAGTTTATTATTTCAATTTCTAACAGCCTAATAGATTCGCAAATTTAAGACTTTTTAAAATGTTCAAGAAATTTTGTTCAATGCAGTTTTACTTTAATTAAAAAAAATTTTGCTTTCATTAACCATTGCAGATTTCAGGAAAACTCAGGTTTTTTGTTTCCGTTGATACTTTTTCCATTTCAACTGGCTAAAACAGCACGACAATACCTTTATAAAAAATTGATTTGAGTCAGTTATTGTTATTCAATAAAAATATTTAATTCTTAAATATTATAGAGAACATATTATAGGAAATTCAGTAAGATTCAAGAAAGATCGATGTAGAAATAAATAATGTTAAATATTGAAAGAATTGGTGCAAAAAATAGAGGAAATTATTTCAAGGTATTTCACAACATTCCAAAGATTTCAATGAATTTTACAGGATTCCAAAAGAGTTGAAAGATTTCAAATACATCAACAGATTTCAAGGAATTTCAAGGGATTCCATAGAATTTCCATAATTTTAAGCGATTTCGTCAGATTTCTATTGATGTCAAAGCTTTCCAAACATCAGGACATTTTAAGCAATTCCAACCGATTGAAACGGATTTCGAGGGACTTTTAGGGATTTTAAGGCTTTCAAAAAGATATTATGGAATTTAAAAAGATTTATACGAATTTCCAAACATTTCCTCTCATTTTAATGCATTTCAACTGCGTCCAGAAGATTTAAAAATATTTCTACGAATTTCGTAAGATTTCGAATAATTTCAAGGGATTTTAAAGGATTTCCGGGAATTTTAAGGGATTCCAAAGAATTTTAAGAGTATTAGAAGGACTTCCACGGATTTTTTGGAATTTCCAAAGATTTAAAGGATTTAAAGGTATTTTAACAGATTCCAAAGAATTTCAAGATATTTACAAAATTTCAAGGGATTATGAAGAATTTTGTAGGATTTTCATAGATTTCAAGACACTTCATAAATTTTAAGGAATTGTAAAGAAATTTGTAGGATTTTCAAAGATTTCAAGGGATTTCTAGGGGTTGCAATTTCAAGGGATTCCTAGCGATTTCAATGACTTCAAAAGATTTCAAGATATTTCAAGAAATTTCACAATTTATTGAATCACGAAGGATTTCATGGGATTTTAAAGATGTTTAGGGATCTTAACGGTTTTTAGGGTTTCGTAGCACCGGGCAGAAACTCTTACAGTTTCGGTCGGGTGTCCGTTCGTCCGTCGTAATTTTTTCCCAGGAGCGGAAATTATGGGAGGAGGGGATGAGGGGAGGGAATATAATAAGTAGGGAAAGTGAGCGCAACGAGGGGATAAAAAGTGACGAAAAGTGAGGGGAGGGGAATTGCGGGAAATGAAGGGATGGAAAATAGAGGAAGTGAAGGGAAATTACCTGACTTTCCCTGGCCAATTTTTCATGTTCTGTGACCGTTATAAATTTTTACTTCATGTTAATTTTTCTACGAAAGAAATTAATCTTCAACGAAAAAGATCAACTTTCATCCAATAACATTAATTTTCCACCAAAAAAGATGGATTTTTAACAAAAGACATGAACTTTTAACAAAATAGTTATATTTCAGACCAAAGAAATAAATTGTCATCCAAA
>CAKNYM010052333.1:253470-289614 GCA_932195095.1 Andricus curvator | reverse complement strand
AGTAGAGGAAGTTATGAGAAATGATTAGAGGAGACGTAGGGGAAGTGATAGGATATGAGGGGAGGGGAAGTAGAGGAATTGATGGGGGATGAGGGGAGGGGAAGTTGGAGACGTGAGGGAAAATGAGGGAAGGGGAATCAGGGGAAGTGAAGGAAGGGGATTAGGTGAAGTCAGGGGAAATTATGGTGGAAGAAGTAGAGGATGTGAGGGAAAATAATGTGAGGGAAAGAGAGGAAGTGAGTTGAGGAGAAGTAGGGAAAGTGATGGGATTATGGGAGGGAAAGTAGAGGAATTGGTGGGGAATGAGAGGGAAGTGAGGGGAAGGACAGTAGGGGAAGTGAAACCTCTTTGCGACCAAATATGTCGTCTTTAGAAGAAAGTAAGCGACACGTATTTTTTAAATTTGAGAAAAAAAATTCTGTGAAATTATGAGTATTTGAATTTTGAAGTTTGTTCTTAAAAAAAACACCAATTCTTTCTTTAAGCCTTCACAACCTTTCAGCTAATCGAGAGATTTAAATTTTCTATCAACACTCTGGTGATGCTTACCGTCCTGTTGGAAATTTTGTTCAAAATTTAAATTGACAAATGGCATCAATTTTTTAAAAACATAAAGAACCTATTTACACAAAAATCCCATCTTCCATTTTTAGGGTTTCGTAGCCCCGGGCAGAAACCCTTATAGTTTCAATCGGATGTCCGGCCGTGCTTCTGTCCGTCGTAAATTTGTCCAAGAAGGAGAGGTAAAGTAGGAGAAGTGAGAGGAAATGAGAGGAAGAAAAGTAGGAGGAGTGAGGGGAAAATTAAGGAGGGAAAATATGAGAAATGAGAGGGAGTACAATTGAGGGGAAATTAGGGAGTTTTACGCGGGCTAAATTATTTTTGTGGCAGCGAGAACTTTTTTTCGAAAAATCGAATGTTCGCATTTTTCTTAGAAGCAACAAAAGATTTGACAAAATACTAAGAAAAAAGTTTACTCATTTTAGAAATTTCTACAAACTGATTTGGACTACATACAACTTACAGAAAGTCTTCTCCATATCAGCATACATTTTTTAAAAATATTGGATGAAATAAAAAAATTGAGTTTTCCATGAAACCAACATTCCATATTTTCTAAATTCAGTCAGGAAGATGAAGTTGAATTTAATAGAAATTCCCACTTTCTTTATTTTAAATATTTTTCAAAAAATCGTGCTTATTTGATGAAGACATGCTGTAGATTTTTTCCCCCCGAAAAGTTCTTATACGGTGCCGGTGAAAATGATGTACACTCCTGTTTATTGAGCTATTGCAAAAGTGCCTTAAATTTGATAATATTGAAAATACAATTTTTTCCTTGAAGTAGAACAAAAATTAATAACATTCTGCGTCTAATGAGGTCAAATTGAAAGAAAAATGTCAATTTAATAAAAAGGTATCGCGAAAAGAACTCTGGAAATAATTAACATTTTTCATAGTTATTTGGCTAATTTTGAAGGTAAGGCTCTATAGTATTTTTCCAAATTGTCGATATATGTTTCGAATTTTTTCCATAGGTTCTACCCTTAAGTCGAACAATAATATTTTTATGAATATAATAGATAAATATAAATAGACATCATGAAGCAGTGAGAGGTACTTTTGATTGAACTTTTTAAAATGAAGAAACTTTATTCTTAGAATTTTGTTGAATCTGTCGTTTTTTGTAAGAAAAATGCGAATATTCAATTTTTCGAAAAAAAATTATCGTTGCCACAAAAATGGTTTGGCCCGCATAAAACTCACAGGGTGTATGTATTCCTTGTAGAAGTACACATCTAATTTACTGAATCAGAAAAAAATAAAAAGGTGGTGTGTTTTTGTAAAAATAGGTTCTTTTATTAGGGTGGTCCAAAAATTCGACTTTCGAGATTTAGTGAATTTTAATTTTAATGGATTTAAATTTAATTTAATTAATTAATAATTAATAATAATAATAATATAATAAATATAATAATTAAAATTAATTAATTTAATATTAAATTTTTTTTCTAATTTTGATTTAAAAAAAAATTTATCTCTCCAAATTTGTTTGATTTCCAGAAAAAGAAATTCCCTTTTTTTCTCAAATTGGTCAAAGTGAACCCGTACCCCCGGGCTTTTGAAATTAGCACGGGGTTTTAAATGGGAAAAGCTCGGTTTTTGAAAAAACGGAAAAAAGAAAAATTTACACTCAATAACTTTTAATTTGACGCCCCCTTTGTATTTTGCCTGGAAAATGCCCAAAAAATGAGAAATTGATGCTAAAGATGGTATGTTTAAAATTTTCCCTACATTAATTATTTATATTTTATAAGTCATGAATTTCCAAGTATTTTTAAACTAATTTTAAATTTTTGAAACCTTTTCCTCGCCTTTAAGTCATGAAAAGTTACTTATTTTCGGGATAAATTATACAGTTGATAATTTTAAGACTAATATTTCTAACTTGACATATTTGGCAATTATTTAGACAATTCTCATCTGTTTAAACAATTTTTCCCCTGTTAATCGTAAAAAGTTTTTTTTCTGGAGTTAATATGACACAATTAACGAATTTGAAATGTGATATCTTTTTAGGATATTTGGCACTTGTTTAAATAATTTTCATTTAGTTAAAGAATTTTTCAATCCTGTAAATCTTGAAACTTATTATTTTCTGAAATTAATGTAGCAGGCAATGAATGTTAAACTTGATATTGTTTGTGAAAGACAGTCAGAAATTATCAAAACAATTAATATCACTTGCTTCCTTTTATGGGAAAGATGGAGAAAATAATAGTTTAAAAAAAATGATTAATGTTTTATCAATTAGGGATAAGTTCTGAAATGAGAAAAAAATGAATAATAAGCGACGTAGTGTAAGAGATTAAAAAAAAACAAGAATTTTCTCCACATTTTCTATAACAAGGAGCAAGTGAATAATGATTGAATGTTTAAATGAAATAGTAACTTTTCAAGACTTACAGGGGAAGAAATTGTTTAAACAAATGAAAATTGCAATATATGTTTAAAAAATATATTACTCTCAAGTTAAATGTGTCATTAATTTCAGAAAAAAATGATTTTTTACGATTAACAGGGGAAAATTGTGTGAACAAATGAAAATTGTTTAAATAATTGAAAAATACGTTAAGTTAGAAATATTATTCTTGAAATTCGTCAACTGTATCATTTATCCCGAAACATAATGACTTTTCACGATTTAAAGGCGGAACAAAGATTGTTCAAACAAATAATAATTGTTTAAACAATTCTAAATTAATTATAAAATACTTTGAAACTTGTCACTTATAAAAAAAAAAAATTCATGATGAAAAAGTTCCAAAAAATACCGTCTTTAGCATGAATTTTACATAAAACTGATATTTTGCATTTTTGCGGGCATTTTCCGGGCACAATACAAGAGGATTGGGGGGTTTAAAATTAAAACAAATTGGGGGGCGTCGATCACCAAAAATCGAAAGTCGAATTTTTACAGGTATGAATTTGGGCACCCTATTATATACATTTAAAAAAAATCAACGCCATTCAAATACACGTAATTTCGCAGAATTTGTTTTTCTAAAAAAAAAAACATATTTTATCTGTTATACGACTAATCGTTAAGAAATTTATTTTATACACACTTTATATTTTTGGACAATAAAAGCACAGTTTATAAAAAAATGCTTCTTATAACTATTATTTTCTATTATTCTTCATTTTCGTCTGATTAAAAAGATTCGACCAGCCGGAAAGAAAAATCTTTGTTGCCATTTGTTTTCAGTTACGGTCTAATAGAATAAGTTTTGTTTTGTTACTTTTAAAGAACGTTAATGACTTTCTCTACTTTCGTTTTTGGTATACGATAACAAAACGCAATGAAACCACCAAGAGACTTTCGCGATAACATAACAAAAAGAAACAAAATTTTCCTTCCCTCTTGTAACTTAACAAAAACGAAACAAAAGTTTTATTCGGATCCTTGAATACGATTGCACAGAAAAAACAAAGTGTCAATTTTGTTGCAGGTAATTTTAAGCTTTTACTTATACGCACGGGTGAAAGTTAAGCATTGCCCTGAGTTGGGTTTAAGTGTCTTAAACATATTGTTGTTATTCAAGTTGAAAAATGACAAAAAACCATATTTTTTATATTTGTACCAAAAAACTTTTCTCTTTTTATTGACATTTTCTCAAAAACACATGGAGTTAGTACTCCATGTAAGAAATTTTTTATTATAGATTATATTACTTAATTTCATGAATTGTTATAAGCAAATTCATAGATAAAAATGACATTTGCTGCGTTTTCGAGGTTTGATTGTTTTAGTTTCAACAGCGGCACACAAGAAAATGTATTTAATGGTAACAAAAAAAATAAATTTTCAACAAAAAAAAAAAATAAATTTTCAACAAAGTAGTTCAACGTTCAACCAAGTGGTTACATTTTCAACCAAAAATAGAATAGATAGATGTTCAGTTGAAAAAATTAATTTTCAACCCAAAAAAACGAATGTTCAACTTTAAACCAAGTGGTTGAATTTTCAACCCAAAAAGATGAATCTTCAACCAAAAACATTGAATCTTTGACAAAGTATTTCAACTTTTAATCCAGCAGTTTAACTTTCAACCAAAAACGATCAATTTTCAACAAAATAGATTAATTTTCTACCAAAAAAACGAATTTTTAATCAAATGCTGAATTTTCAACCAAAGAAATGAATATTCAAACCAAAATAGAATAGTTAAATTTTCAATAAAAAAATCTAATTTCAACGAAATAAAATAAATTTTCAATGAGATAGTTAAATTTTTAGCTAACTAAACGAATGTTTAACTAGAAATATGAATCTTCAACCAAAGAAAAAAATGAATTTTTAACCAAAAAGTTGAATTTTCAAACCAAACCATTAATTTTCTACCAAAAAGACAAATTTTTAACAAAATACATAAATTATCAACCAATTAGTTAAATTTTCAACCAAAGAAATGAATTTTTAACCAAAAAGATGAAGTTGCATCTAATGAGATTGCTTTTATACCAAAAAGATGAATTTTTAACAAAATAGTTCAATTTTCATCAAAAACAGATGAATTTTCAACATAAAAAAGAATAGTTAAATTCTCAGTAAAAAAATTAATTTTCATTTTAAAAAACTAATTTTCAAAATAATAGTTGAATTTTCAACCAAAGAGATGAATTTTTAACTAATATGATGAATCTTCATCTAAAAAAAATAATTTGTAACAAAAGAGTTGAATTTTCAACAAAATTGTAAAGTTTTCAACCAAATAATAAAATTTTTAACAAAAAAAAAATTTTTAATAAAAATACATGAATTTTCAAGAAATTGTTAAATTTTCAACTAAAAATGAAATTAAAATAAATTGAATTGAAATTAAATAGAATGAAATTAAAATAAATTGAACTGAAATGAAATTAATCCTCAAAACAAAAAATGGATCTAACAAAAAAGCTGAATTTGCAAACCAAAAAGATAAATTTTCAAGAAAATAGTTGAATTTTCAACCAAGAAAGATTTTTCAATCAACAGCATCAAGAGAGAAACAAAAAATTTACAAAATTATTGAACTTTTTAACCCGAAAATATGAATTTTCAACAAAAAATTCATTTTGTGCCAAAATAGTTTAATTTTCTACCCCAAAATACGAATTTTTTGACTAATAAGATAGAAAGGTTCTATGATCAAAAAAGCCTTATAGGTCAATTTGTTTATAACAATTATTTATAACAATGACGATTGTTAATCCGTATAAACAATGTAATCAAACACCGAAAATGCAGTAAAATGCCAGCTTCATCCATTAATTTATTAATAATATTCAAAGAAATTAAGAAAGTTATTTTCAATGAAAAATGTCTTTCGTGATGAGTATATGTACTAATTCTATGTGGTTTTAAAAAATATGAATAAACAGAGCAAAGTTTGTAGTACAAATTAAAAAAATTAGTCAAAGTAGGCGCCGCGCGCCTACAGAAAAGGGTTGAGACTGCATTTACACACTCTTTGTGTGAGACTCATCTACGATACTACCCACTAAACGCACCTCCCCCCTTTTTGCGCCTCTATTAACGGGGAGGCGTCACCCTAAAGGCCTAAAAGCTAAACTCTAAAGCATCTCGGTCCAACCTTGGTCACACGATTCCCATGCAATCTCTAGTTGCAGATGTAAAGACGATGTTCTGAGGTGGAATACCATACTCTCGGCAGATGTACGCAGTCACATCCGGATTCTGCTGGTATTTCTGGACCTTGTTATTGTGAGCAGTTCTAAGATCAAACTGCTCGCCAATAACCTGTGCATCAACGACTATGGCGCGAAGATCTTTAATCGCCAGAAGGTCAGGCTTACACAGACCTTCATTGGTATTAATGCGCGGCTCTAGGAAGACGTTGCTTCCATGATCGTGAAACCGTTGAGCTACATATTTTGTGACTGCGTCATGCCTCCGAATACGTGCTGCTTGCATCCGTTGACAAATCTGAAGGACATGGTTTAGGGTTTTGGTTTGATCACAACCCGCCCTGCAAGGCCTGTTTCTGAATCGTCCTCGAGATGTGCGTGATCGAGTTGGTAATGCACTGATTCTTATCCGGCATGAGTTAATAAAATCCCTGCCAGATAAGAATCTTCTACCATCACTCACCCAGTAATGTTGGTCAGGTGTTCTGGCCGAGTCCCTAAGCCCACCTTCATCTACAGAATTGTAGAGTCGGTTGGCCCAGAAAATGTAAACATCATCAAGTGAGGAGATACGACCGCGATTGTGTGTGAGTCTATGCTCACAAATCGCGATCTCTTTCTCGAGGAACTGATTCATTAGGCCAAGGTGCTCTTCTTGCCTAAGACCTTTCAGTCTGTTCAACCGGAGCAAGGGGGCCATCCATCGTAGCTAGTTGGTGGCTAGTTGGTGGTATAACTTCGGGATAACCTTACATTTTAGGTCAAATAACCGTTGTTGTGGTTTGAGCGGCGCTTTTGTTAATGGCTCTAGACTACCCCCAGCATTTTCTCAGGGCTAATCCGTACTCTCCCAGTCCAATTGTAACGTACCCCTAACGCTATCCATTCGTCACCTCTTTTGATGGAACGCAATCTCCTCCCACCAATCTCAAATTGTTCTTGGTGCAAACCGTCATCTTCTTATCTTTTCCAGATGGTCGGAAGCCCAGTATAAAGCTTTTTTCGAGGTTAATCGACAATCCACAACTGGTGAGAAATTCGCTGATTCGATATATTGAGTCCTGCAAACCTGTACGTGTACTGGCGTATAGGTACAAGTCATCTACATAGGCGGATGCGTTAGCATGTTTCTCTCCGACTTTGACTTCCACTTCTCACGACAGACGTTTCAACAGTCTACTTGTCATTCAGTTGAACATGGAGAATAGACATAAGGAGCCCAAAGTCCTGTACATTGACTTCAATAAAAACGAGCATTCCTCTGTCGGATGTACAATAACGCATCGAAATGCTAGATCTTCTCGAGCGCGGCGCTAGTGTGGTACGGGTAACGATGGCCGCCGTCATGGTCCGTGTAAATATAACCTGTGATATAACCCTAAACAAAAATAAAAAATTCCTAAATGGCTCAAACAATTTGTTGAGGTATTTAAAGAATATTGGAATGTAAAAACTGTTGTATTGAAGTGGAAGTCCGATATCAGTTCTGTGATGTGTATGCGTACAAAATTGAAAACTGATCAGTTATATCCTTTTTGTTTTCCACGTTTGTGCAATAAATCTGAAGTACCTACCACGTCCATTGCAGGATCACTTCAATTACATAGAATCACCGATATTTCAAGATAAGTGAAATAAATTTTCTGCGTTTTAGTAATAATTTAAACATTTCTATGAAAATCACATTGGTAAATAATGTAAGATGTCAACATATACGGCGGTCATTTTTCCACGTGCAACACTTATAGCGACATAACTCGGGCAGTATTGTAACCCTTTTTATACGACAAAAATTTGCTTATTTTCGGTTACATTACTTTGGTCTCCTTATGTCTATTCTCCATGCAGTTGAAAATGGGCGGGGAGAGAGAATCTCCCTGTCTGACAACTCGCCTACGGTATATCTTGTCAGAGGTCCATCTTTCCCCTTGCAGAATCGTGTACCCACGCCTGTACACCTCCTCAACATATCGAACGAATTTTGACGGACACCAAACGATCTCGTACATTCCAGTAAACAGGGATGAGAAACTGAAGGGAAGGCCTTGGCGATATCAACAGAGGCAATATATAGAGGTTTTAAAGACCAATAATGTTGTCTTAGAATCATGTCGAGCTGGAAGGTGTTATCCCTGCATCCGTCCATATTCCTAAAGCCTCTCGTCAATATCTAACCCAATGGTCAATCTTCCTGCAAGATGCTATGGAAACCCCTCACAAGTACCGATGGAATGATAATGGGCCTGTACTTTTCAGGCTCGTTCTCAAACTCTTTCTTCGGAATAAAGATCGTGCGTGAAGCGAGCAGACATTCTGGTAACTCCTCACAACACATGAAGAGGTTATACAGACATAGCACCATTCCTTTAGGAATGCCTGTCGTCAATATCTAACCGAATGGTCAACCTTCCTGCAAAAATGCTATGGAAGCCCCTCACAAGTACCGATGGAATGGCACTGTACTTTTCAGGCTCGTTCCCAAACCCTTACTTCGGAATGAAGATCGTGCGTGAAGCGAGCAGACATTCTGGTAACTCCTCACACCACATGAAGATGTTATACAGACATAGCACTATTCCTTTAGGAAAGTTTCTAATGTCTATCTCGGTTATTCCGTCCGGCCCTGCTGCCGTTTTACGTAACTTCCGTACTCGTATAACCTCTCCAAGGGTGATTGGAGCCCAAAGGGGCCCGAGGGGCTAGTGTTCTCCCAAATACATGGATCGAACACCCTCCCAAGACTCGCATCAGCTTAATAAGCGGTGTCGCTATGCCCCGACGGATAAACCAGAGTAACTAAGAGTTATAGTTACTCCCGTCGTTTACCCGCGCTCGCTTGAACTTCTTGAACTGGCTGAACTTCTTCTGCCTCTACTTTCCCCTCTTCTCGCTTCCCCAAATAGCACTCCTCTCCCCTTACTTCCCTTTCCCGGCCCTCACTTCCACTCCCCTACTCACGCTCATTTCTAATAATTCCCCCTACTTCCCCTCACTTACACTCACTTCCTCTACATCTTCTTAATTTCTCATCACTTCTCCTACTTCCCCTAGTCCCCTCCCTTCATTCTCTCTTACTTTCCCTGCCCTCCCCCATTTCCCATCACTTCCTCTACACCTTACTCTCACTTCCTCTACTTCCCCTTCCATCATTTGCCCTCCTTGAAAAAAGTGCGACGCAGGCGCGGATTCAAAGAAGTGACCCGGAGGGGGCATGGTAGGAAAATTTTATACACATAGAGAGATATGACTAATTAAATTGACGAATTTCTAACCAATTTTATACTAGCAATCATGCTTTGCGCGCTATGCGCGCAGTAAATTTCTTATTAGCAGTCAAATACTCAAATATAAATTAAGTCAACTCTTACGTATTTCAAGACGTACCTCTTTCAAGGCTTACCTATTTCAAGTCCCCCATGCTGGACAATTTCAAATTGCGCAGTTACGTCACCTCCCACCACGGTCCCTGTACGATCTCGCCCGAGTCATTGGCTGACCAATTAAAAAGAGGCCCGAAGAGCGGGAAGCTCTCATTAAATTGAATTGAATATTTTAGCATAACGTCACAGGAATGCATACGAGTTTTTGGAGAAAATATTCTAAACGTAAAAGTAAGTCATAAATGTACGAATAGTAATATATTTCAAGTGTAAAATCCTTTATAAAGACCTTTATAACTTACTTTTCCGTTTAGAATATTTTCTTGAAAAAGGCGTAAGCAGTTCTCTACTACCATGTCAAGATTTGCCAACTATGCTAACCTTCCTGACATTTCCACCAGGCCTAGAATGACCGTGACGTCATGCTACAATACTCACTATTCCGCGAAATATTTGAGTCGCTTTTTGATTCTACTATATTGAGTTTTAGGTGGCAAATTGTACTATTTCAAGGAGATGATATATTTGTGACGTCGTACGTCAACAAGAACGCTTGAAAAACACTAACATGCATGATGCGCAAATGCGTATACATGCTTACAGCGCGCGCAGCGATACAAAGCCGGGGCAGCCAATGAACGTCGCCCTAGAAATCCGCAAGATTTCACTGTATTTCAGAGTGTCCTCTGAAAACGAAACAAAATTTCTGGTCATTTCCCGGTTACCAAACAGTTTTCCAAGGCATACAAATTAAAAAATTTAAACTATCATACCTGAAAAAATGTTCAATTTCAATATTGAATACTCAACTACAAAATAAAAGCATTTAAATCATTGGAACTTTTCTAAAATTAAAGTATTTAAAATTAAAATTAAATCCTTTTTACGTAATTAATATATCTAACAATTTTATCAAACTTTTTCGAACTTGAGGTTCTTTTTCCTTGTCTGAAAAAGCTGAGGTTCTTTTCCTTAAATTTCTTCGGGTTAAAAAAATGGACATATTGTTATTTATTTGTAAAAAAGAACGTTCAGAATTTTTGTTAAAGAGTTAAAAACGTTTGGAAGGTTGCCAATGTTCTGAGGGATTTTAAAGACTTTCAATAAGGTATTTTAATAAATTTTCCTGGATCTCAAAGTATTTCATAGGGCTTGAAATATTTCAAGACATTTAAAAGAATATAATCAGATTTCATGTCATTTCACGGGATTTCAACGGATTTTATATTTTATTGGATTTCAAAAATTTTAAAATATTTTCAAACATTTTGAATACATTTCAAGAAGTGTAAACGTTTTTAAAGGATTTGAAATGTATTTTAAAAGATTTCCAAGAATTTCCAAGCGCGTAAAAAATTCAAGATATTTTAAAAGATTTCAAAGGATTGAAGGAATTTCTAAGCAGTCTAATGATTTGAAGTAATTCAAAAAATTCTATGCGGTTTTAAAGAATTTTCTAGAATTTCAGAAGATTTAGAAGGATTTTATAGGAACTATAAGGTTTTAGGATATTGAAAAAGATTCCAGGGAATTTTTAAAGGATTTTAACGGATTTAATCAGATTTTAAAAGCTTTTTTCAAAAGCTCTCAAGGTATTTCAATAAATTTTTCAGGATTTCAGGAAATATCATAAGTTTTCATAGAATTTCACGGATTTTTCAAGGGATCATTGAATTTTAACGGATTGTAAAGATTTGAAGTGATTTTATAATATCTCAAGGGGTATAAAAAGGAATTTCCTAAGATTGAGGGAATTATAATAGGATTTCCAAGAATAAAAGGGTTTTTAAAATTTTAAAAATTTTAAGGACTACGTTTTTGTAATTAATATCAAAAGAGTATTAAATTCACGATGATGATAGCATCAGCACAAATCCGAGCACAAATCCTACCGAATGCTTGTTTTTCTATAGTGAAATTTAAAAACTGGCAACCTCCAAAACTGATTAAGTTCAAACTTAAAGCCTGTAAAAATGTAATAATTCTAAAAAAGCATTAACAACTGTACATTTGAAATTAGCTTTATCTGGTTAAAAAACTTTGCATAACAAACTAAAAATTAAAAAATTAGTAACGTTCCTGATTGAGCATTTAAAAATCAAGAAACTTCGAAACAAATATTTGCTAATTTAAACTTTTAAAACTAAACAACTTTTGTTGCAAGGTTTCAAAAATTAAACTTTTTCAGGATTGCGCATTTAAAATTATAATTTTAAATTGAAATTACAGAAATTTTCAAGATAAAAATTATTAAGAGGTATCATCTCATCATATAGTGAAGAATTTTAAATATTGTAAACCTTCAAAGTTTAATTATTTTTAAAACATTAGAAATTATATGATTTTCAATTGGAAGCTTTGAAAATAATGAATCCAAGGCTAATGGAATCTATAAAAATTAAATAATTCCAAAATACAAGACGCTTTTTAAAATCTAAAATACAAAAGTAATAACTTGAAAATCAATTATAAATCATTTTCATGCATGCGAAGCAACTTCATGTTACACACTAAAAGTCAAACGTGATGTCAAAACTGATGCATGCTATAATTAACAGTCAAATTGACAATTGGACAATGTGAATGAATGAATTTGAATATTGTTATAAACAATCTTTTGCAATCATTTAAATATTAATATTTTTTTTTATTTTTCTCCTTTTTTCCGTGAAAAAGAAAAAAGGGAAAGGAAGTCAAAAAATCCTGGTGGACGGACGGACGAACACTCGATAGAACCTATAAGGGTTTCTGCCCGGGGCTACGATACCCTAAAAATGATGGTTTTTTGTCATTTTTTAACTCAGATACAAAATTAATGAAACAAAAAAAAATAGTAATTTTTGTTGCAGGTAATCTTTACTCAGGAATCCGGGTAAAGATTACTCTTGCTTCTTTCTGAGTGTATAGGATTGTATTGGATGAAAACCTAATAGGCTAGAGAGTAGAGATAAATCACTTTATAATTCAAAATCAATTCGGAATTGATAGGAAAGCGCAAAGAAAATTATAGAAACTAATAAACCTCAATAATACGACGAATACAAATGAAACTCGAGACGGATTTACCCGTTTACCGCGGCCCGTTTATCTAGTCGCTCAATTGCTCATCGTTCAATGAACGTGACGAAAGTTCTTCCCTTTTCAGTCGCGATCACGATTGACAAGTGCTTTCACTTTCTCATTTTCCATAAGTTTATAGAAGAATTAGGCGCGCGATTATTATTATTTTTGTCAAACACAATTTTTTAATTTAAATATAAAATTAATATTATTACAAATTTTTTGTATTTCGAAGTATCTATTATTCTAAAATAATATAGAAAAGCACGGAAAATATAAATCGTTGCATTTTTGTTAAAAAAATACAAATTTCCGATGAAAAACACTAACATAATCTAAAATTTTTCAAAATTTTAAAAATAACTTTCGTTTAAAATAAACGATTTCCGGTGAAAAACGATAACATACCCTATTACTGTTTAAATATTGTAAATATTCTTGAAAATATATCTATAATGATTTTTTATTGACAATAGCAGTTTTAGACGAAAAACACTAACATAAAACAACAAAAAATTGTTTAAGACTATAAATGATCTTTTAATGCCTATAGGTAGACCGCCGAAAGAATGGTTAGAATCGGTAAATGAGACATTAATCCGAAGAGACGTAAGAAGCCATAGAAACACACGAGCTTGCATGAAAAGATGCATGGACGTGAAGGAAGCTAGAGCAGTATGCCAGGACAGAAAAGTGTGGCGACAAATAGTTTGTAAACAGAGTGACAATAGAGTGAATGAAGCCTGAAACAAAGACCTTGGATTCTAATGGGCCCAAGTGGGGAACCATACATAACAATTTTGTGAGGCTCTTCACTTGGGGTGATCGCTAGAGAGATTGATCAGCTACCTGGGTCGGAACAGTGTTGCGGAATAAACGTGTCATTTGAATAAATGACACGAGAATTCCAGATCAATCTAAAACATATATACCTAACACCTATATACCTATCTACTTTACACCTATATACCTATCTAACGTATACCTATATACTCTATACCAATACACCCATATACCCAATACTATTTTCCAACCGAACAAGTCACGCCTTCCCCGAAAGGGAAATGGCTTAATGGTATAATAATAATAATAAACCTTTTTATGTTGAAAATAACCGATTTCAGGTGATAAATGTTAATATAACCCAAAAATTGTAAATCTTCTTTGAAATCAATACCGATTCCAAGTGAAACAGGCAATCATAACCTGAAATTGTTCAAAAATGGTGAATTTAATGATTCTGAGTGATAAATTGAAAAATCTTACAATTTTTGAAAATTTTCGTCAAAAACACTGACATAACATAACAAAAAATTTGTATAAATTGTAAATCTTCCTTAAAATGTAATCATTTTTGTTGAAAATAGCCAATTTCCGCTGTAAAACGCCTACATAACCAAAAGTTGTTGAAAAGTTGTGAATCTTCTTTAAAATATAATTTATAAATTAAAAATACAAATTTCCGACGTGAAACACTAACTACATATATAATCCAACATTGTTAAAAGATTCTAAATCTTGTTCAAATTATAATGATTTTGTTTAAAAATACCAACTTTTGATGTAAAATGCTAGCGTAACCTAAAATTGTTCAAAACTTATGAATCTTCTTTGAGATCTTATGATTTTTCAATAAAAGTTTCGTTTTCGGACGAAAAACATTAGATAAAAATCATTGGATTTGAATTTAATTATTTTTGTGAAAAAACTTTTAAAATACCAAATTCAG
The DNA here is from genome assembly GCA_932195095.1 of Andricus curvator. Lineage (NCBI taxonomy): Eukaryota > Metazoa > Arthropoda > Insecta > Hymenoptera > Cynipidae > Andricus > Andricus curvator. The sequence continues at coordinate 275,253 of CAKNYM010052333.1, read as the reverse complement.
GTGAAACAGACCAAAATAACCTAAAACTGTCTAACAATTTTTAATCTTCTTTGAAATATAATACCTACTACTTTTAATAATATAATAATAATTTAAACACCCTTAGTGGCAACTATCATACCGATTTTTGTCATGCACAAATTGCGTAAGACATACGTAAAATAAATGAATAATTTTTAATAAACAAATAGTTGAGTTTTCAGCTCAAAAAGATGAATTTTGAACCAATAATGGAAGAATTAAATTTTAAGTTAAAACAATTAATTTTAAACCATGAAAAAAGGAATATAGCTAAAATATAGTATAGTTAAAATGTAGTTAAATTTTCAACCAGTGATGAATCTTCGATTACAAGTTTTCAATAAATTCGTTGAATCCTCAACCAAAAAAGCTAATTTTCGAACCAAAAAGAGAAATTTTCAACCCAGAAAGATTTTTCAGTCAATAAAAATGAATTTAAAAAAAAGTAGTTCCACTTTCAACCGAGTACTTGAATTTTCAACCAAAAATGACGAATTCTCAACGAAATAAATGAATTTTCAACTAAAAAGATAAATTTTTAAGCAAAAATAGAATAGTTACATTTTTTGTTTAAAAAATTAATTTTTAACTAAAAAAACGATTTTTAACAAAATAGTTAGATTTTCAACCACAGAAATGAACTTTTAACCAACATTCTGTATCGTCAAGCCAGGAAATACATTTTGAACCAATTAGTTGAATTTTCGACCCAAAAGATGAATTTTCGACCCAAAAGATGAATTTTCGACCAAAAAAGATAAATTTTCAACAAATTACATGAATCCTTAAATACGGAAGACTTAAACTTAAATTTACGGAAGACACTTAAACCAAAAATAGAATAGTTAAATTTTCAGTTAGAAATTATAAAAAAATATTTAAAATATATATAAAAATAGAAAAGTGTAATTTTCAGTTGACGAAATGAATTTTTAACTAAAATTATGAATTTTCAACAGAAAAACAGGAATTTTTAACTAAATATTTCAATTTTCAAGCTAAAAGATTAATTTTCTACCAAAAAAGACAAATTTTCAACAAAATACTTGAATTTTCACCTGAAACACATCAATTTTCAACTTAAAATAGAATAGTTAAATTTTCAGTAAAAAAATTATTTTTCAACAAAATAGTGAAATTTGCACCTATAATAGATCAATTTTCAACTTCAAATAGAATAGTTGAATTTTCAGTAAAAAATTAATTTTCAACTGGATAAAATAAATTTTTAACAAAATATTTGAATTTTCAACCAAAATGATTACATTTCTATAAAAATAAAAAAACATTAATTGCCATTAAAAATATAATGAAGTATTATAATTATAACAACGGAATCATTCGTTTTTAATAAAGTAGTTCCACTTTCAACTAATTGCTTGAATTTTTAACAAAAAAGATGAATTCTTAATAAAGAATGTTGATATAATATAATAAAAAATATATATAAATAATTGATAATATATATAATAAATAATAAAAAATATAACAATTTTTAAATTAAAATTTTTATTTAATAATTTTTGATATTTCAATCAAACAAATTTTTAATTTGAAACCAAAAACAGTTGAATCCTTAACCAATACAGATTAATTTTCAACCAAAACAGTTGTGATTTTTAACCAAGAAAGATGCTATTTCTACCAAAATATATGAATAATTTTTAACAAAATAATAAAATTAATTTCAACTTCAGTTTATCGAAAATTGCCTGACTCCGTCAGGGTTTCCCTGACATTCCCTGAATTTTTCCCTGATCAGTTTTAAATTACCTGTATTCCTCGATTTCTGTAGCAACCCTGAATTTCGATGTACACCTGAATTTACGAATGCAAGAAATGAAACAAATTTAAAAGAATTCAGTTGAATTGAAAAGAAACTAAGTGATTCAGAAGCAGGTATATATTTAAATTCAGTAATGATTAACAATTAATGCAGATGAAAAAAATATATGTTTGAATAATCTAATAAATTAGTATCGAGATTAGTATATTACTAGAATATCAATTCACACTTAAATATTCTCGTGTAGAAAATTATCGGGGCAGACTTAGTCTTAACCGTCTAATCTAGGCGCACATTTGCAAAAATAGAAAGGGTGTTGGGAAATATAAAAAATGAAAAACTTACATTAAAAACAAAGAATCTTTTTCCTCATCATCTAGACAGTCTTTGAAATTATTTTTAACGTCAACCATCTAAAATAGATTTTCACAAGACCAACTGTCTAGCGCTAGATTAGCTTAAGCAGACTAGCGTTTGACCATACAAAAACGTTTCACTTCTACTCAGCGACGTAATAGACCACCTTGACCGCGCCACATTAGCGGTCAGAACGGTCTATCCTGGCCCCGAATAGTTCCCCTATAATTTTCTACACGATTTGTTTGCAGTTACTGGAAAAATGATAATTTTATTTTCCCTTATGAAAATGAATGTATTACATGCACTCAAAACTTTCTCTTTAATAATAGTCTATCACTCTACCTTGTAAATTTTGACGTTAAATACATATAATCACAATGTGTGAAAAAATAAGTTTGGAAGAAATTATATCTTATGCATGGCATGCACGCCACGCAAACGAGAGTAAAATCAAAATAAATGGTATGGGTTTCACTTGCAGTTGCATGTATTAAATCACATGTTCATCGACTCATATCTTAGGTACAGATTAGAATCACAGCATCCAGTTAGTCCCGTTAGTTAAATGAGATGAAATCATCCAGCTAATTTTAATGGGCTCCTATAAAAGTGATATCTTGATTTCTTGATGTATTAATACGTTATTAGATGCAATTCAATAATTATTAGTATACATAGAAAAAAAGTAAACTTCAATAATTACTCATGGGTCCAATTATATATCAAAATATACTTTACTGCAAGTTTTTACTGATTCAGATTTATATAGACATAGAGAGTAAGAAAGCAATGCACTTTTCTTTTATATTATCTAAAAGAGAATCGACCAGTGATTCGACGAGATTTCAACGGGGAAAGTGTGCTCTCAGTTTCGAAACGGATTTTCAGATTCTTTATAAATATTGGCTTCGACGGGACTTATGTTAACCGATTGATAAAATCTCGCGTGGAAACACAGTCTCGATGATGCATCAGTCATACATTTTCTCATATAATTGTATAATAGGGTGGTTCAAATTTTTTTCTTCTTCGAATTTTTATGCATATAACCCCCAAATTGGTTCGAATCCAGAAAAAATGCGTAAAAGATCATATTTAGAGGTTCCGCAAGCCCCAATATGTTTAACACGTATTTCCCATAAGAAAAAAAGACGCTTTCGTAAATTTTATTCAGAATCGTCAATATTAGGTGAATAAAGTTGAAACTCAACGGTTTTAAAAATACAAATTGTTTCTAATACATGAAGTATTACTTTTTACTGATAATTAGATGTTGAATTGAATTGTTTAAACAATTTATTATTGTTTATAGCAATTTTTTCATAGAATAGAGTTAGAAAGTCGCGGTTTTTTCTGAATTTTTCAACTGTCTTTCAACTTTTGAGTTAAAGTGAGGAAGTAATCAAATAAAGTTAACAGAAATAATTATTTAAACAATTTATTATTGTTCATAACAATATTCTGTTTGAATAATGCTAGAAAGTTGGAGTTTTTTCTAAAATTTTTATCTTTTGGTCCACTTTTTACTTAGTGATATGGGTTTTTCTAAAAAATGTAACTTTGCTTTGGCTTTTTAGTCATGCGAAAATAATAAATAAACATTAGAGAGAATCATTTTTTAAACAATCTCTTTCTTTTTTGTGAATATATTTTTCTGAAATAAAACATATTTGAAAGTTTCTGCGCATTTTCTATATGGATCATGATAAATATCAATTTTGCTTGAAGTAGTTACTGGGAGACTTTTTGTTTAAATTAATATTAATATTTATTATTTGTTCCTAACTAAAAAGTGGACAATATGTTAACAATTTAATAAATACCTACAACTTTCTAGCATTACTATAGAATAAGATAGTTATAAACAATAATACGTTGTTTAAACAATTATGTTTGTTAATTATAAATAATAATCAATTATTTATACAATTATTTCTGTTAGATTTAATTGATTATTGCTTCGATCTGACTAAAAAGTTGAAATTAAGTTGAAAAATGCTGAAAAAACCCGCAAGTTTCTAACTCTATTCTAAGAGGAAATTGCTAAAAACAATAATAAATTGTTTAAACAATTTATTTGAACATATAATTATAAGGACAATGTAGTATCTTGTGTATTAAAACAATTTGTATTTAAAAAACCGAAAAAAATCATAATTATCGCCAAAAAATCGCAAAACCCAATTTTTTATTTATGAGTTTCTTAAGGACCCTATGAAAGAGACTTATGGGGGTGACATTTGAAAATTAATTTTTGATTCGTGTTCCTGATACTGACGATTCTGAATAAAAATTTACAATAACGTCTTTTTTTCTTATGGGAAATACGTGTTAAACTTCATGGGGCTTGCGGAACATCTAAATATCTTCTTTTTTAACAAAAAAAAAACGCATTGATTTTTTTCTGGATTTGAACAAATTTGGGGGCGCTATGCATGGAAATGCAAGAGAAAATAGGGTCATTTTTCACGAAGGAGGAAAAAATAGGGGTAAGATTAAACATTAATTTTTACATGTAGAAAAGAAGAAACAATTTTTTTTATACGATTTTTTTTTATTAATGTTAAATGATTTTTTAAGGACTCCTGCGATTGAAGAATATATTTTTAAAAATTAAATATAGTTACATAGATATGATCAGAGTTGGTTTTTTTTTAATCTCATAAATTCCCGACTGAGATTCCATTGTATGACTATTAATTTGCCAAAGCATTATTTTCCAGTAGCGACCTGTTTTCGAAAAAATGGACTTCTTTAAAAAATGTTGTTTTATGGATTGAAATGGTTATCTATTAAATAATCATGCTCAATTCAACAATTTAAAACTGAAAGACATTCACAAGTTCAAAACTCACTGTTTCATTTAAATTACGAAATATACTATTCCTACAAAATTGGCTACTTTTCCCAATTCTCGTCCAATTGTTTCTATATAATTTTGGAAATAATTCCATTAAAATAGAAATACCCAGGCCACGCTCCGCTCATGTATAGTGGCGTTTCCAGTTCAAATCCAGACTGAAGCAGATTTTTTCTCGTTCTTAGAAAAATTAATTTGTCACATTTCTTCTGTCATTAACTGGAGACTTTGAAAATTGAAAAGAATAGAAGTATGGAAGACTTTAAGAATAAAAAATGTAATGTGAAATATCTTAATTGAACCATTTCATATAATTAGAAGTCTGAATAAATTTGAAAATTCAGTTGAATGTCGATAGTTTCAACCTCATAATTTTTCATGACCATTATTTATCTTCTAGGTGTACGTTTTTTTCCCCTAAACGAAAAATTTAGAACTTTAAATGATCAATTTTAAAAAAGTTTCAACAGTTTAAAATTCAATTATGAATTGTCTTAAATTTTTAATAGTTGCATGTTTTACTGTTGAAAAGCCAATGATTAATTTTCTTCTATTTTCGACAATTGAACTTTCATCTATTGAAAACTCAATTATCATTTGTCTTCAATTTTTTTAATTTTCAACAGTTGAAAATTCAATTTTCTTAAATTTTGAAAGCCTTTAACTTGAAATATAGAAACAATTCAAATTTATAATTATTTACTTTTGAATAACTTCTTCAAAAATAGTTTAATACTACAATTGCTAGTTTTAAATTATCTTAATTAAATTTTTTTAAATCTAAATGCTGTAAATTTTTAAATATACTTTTTAATGCTTAGTTCTGATCAATTTTAACAACCTTAAGTTAATAAATCAGAGTCACTGAAAAACTTAATTTCCGAAATTCCCTGATTTTTCCCTGACCAATTTTTCATTTTCTCTAACCATTAATATTCAAAGACGAGAATTTTAATATTGTGAAATTTTCAACACAGAATCTTTTATAAACGGAATAAAACAATTTACAATTTTTTAATTTACTTCAATCAAAAAAGGATGACTTTTCTAATCTAAAAGATGAATTTTCAGCAGAGCAGTTGAATTTTCGATTAAAAAAATATGACTTTTTAACAAAATAGTTTAATTTTTAACACAATAATTAAATTTCCAACATTAAAGTTAATTTTCAACCAAATAATTAAATTTTTTAGAAGACAGTTGAATTTACAACAAAAAAATGATGAATTTTCAATCCAGAAGGAAGAATTTTCTGTCCAAATAGACGAATGTTTAGTAAAACCGTTGAATTTTCAACAAAAAAAAATTACTTTTTGGCAAAATACGTGTATTTTCGACAAAATAATTGATCTTTCAACAACATTGTTGCATTTTCAACAGAATAAGTATATTTTCGACAAAATAATTAATCTTTCAACAAAATCGTTGCATTTTTAACAAGAGAAGTGTATTTTCGACAAAATAGTTCATCTTTCAACAACATAGTCAAATTTTCAAAACAAAAAAGATTGAAGTCCAATCAAAAACAATTTAATTTTCAACAAAAATAAACACAAATTAAAAAAAAATAGTTACATTTTCACCAAAATAGTTGGGCTTTTAAGTAAAAAAAAATTTCAACCAAAAAGGGAAAAGTTAAATTTTCCGTAAGAAAACTAAATTTCAACAAAAAATAAACGAATTTTCAACAAAATAGTCCAATTTTCAACTAAAGATATGAATTTTAAACAAAAAAGTTAATTATTTTCAACCAAACAGTTGCATTTTTAACCAAAAAAGAGAAAATTACAACCAAGAAGATTAGTTTTCTACCAAAAAAGACGAATTTTCAACTAAAAATGGAAAAGTTACTTTTCCAGTTAGAAATAAAAAAATTAAATAAATAAATGAATAGAAATAGTCACAAAAATAATGTTTGTCAAACCTCTACCTCTACTCATTCAGATATCGTGAGAGACCTATATTTGAGAGATCGTAGTAACAAAAGTAACAATAATTTTAAACTTTTGCCTCTTCAAATCGCTTCATTTATCGTTCAATTAAAGATTCTAATAGTTTACTAACCGAATTTTCATTTAAAAAAAGTCAATTTTCAACCAAAAATTTAAAAGTTACATATTCAGTTTAAAAAAATTAATTTTAAAGAAAGAAAACCGAATTTGTAACAAAATGGTTATATTTTCAACTAAAGAGGTTAATCTTCAACCAAAAAAATAAATTTTTAAGAAAGATCAGCTTTTACCCAAGCAGTTGAATGATCAATTTCCAACAAAATAGTTAAATTTTCAACCAAACAGATGAATTTTCAACTAAAATGATGAATTTTCAACTTATGTAGTTGATTTTTCTGTTAAAAAATTAATTTTTAACAACAAAAAAAGAAGCTTCAACCAAAAAGGTGAATTTTCAACTAAAATGATGAATCTTCAACAAATAAATAATTTTTTAACAAAGTGGTTCAAGATTCAACCAAGAAATTAAATTTCCAACCAAAAAAGATTAATTCTCAACAAATAATGTAATATTAGATATTCCAACCACAAAATATTTTAATTTTAAATAAAAAACAGTTGAATTCAACCAAAAAAGACGAATTTTCAAACAAAAGAGTTTAATCCTCAACCAAAGAAGACTAATTTTTAACCAAACAGTTGCATTTTTAACCAAAATAAAATAAAATTTCTGCCAAATAAAGCTGAATTTTTGCACCGACGAGAAAAATTTTCAAAGGAGCAGTTTTGAATTTTCAACCAAGAAAGATAAATTCTTAAGAAAATTGTTGAATTTGCAATCAAAAAATAATATTTGTGACGAAAAATATAATCGTCAGGAGGAAGTCACTTAAGGGGGGATCCTTCTTTAGGAGGCCTAAAAAAGCGTTTTTAAAAGAAAGAAATAGAAGTACAGGACAAATAAATTACTAACAAAAATATTATATCAGGGTGGCCCAGGGCTCGGATCTGATCAAGCTTCAAAAAATAGTAAAATAGTAACCATACTTCTCTTAAAAAGGTAACCAAAAAGTAACAATAATGTGGCAAAAAAGTAACCAAAAACAAAAATTTTTTTCCAAAAAAAGACAAAGTTTCCACCAAAATTATGAATCTCCAACAAAAAAATGTATGTTTAAGAAAGTAGTTCAACTTTTAACAAAATGGTTGAAGTTTTCTGACTAAAAAAGTTGAATTGTTAACGAAAAATGTAATAGTTGATATACTAACCAAAAAAGATTTAAGTTTAATATAAAAAACAGTAGAATTCATTTAAAAAAGACGATTTTTCAACAAAATAGGTTATTTTTCAACCAGATTGTTGAGTTTTTCAGCCAAAAAGATCAATTTTTACAAAACAGTTGAATTTTCAACCAGTAAATATGGATATTTGACAAAAAAGTTATCTGTCAACAAAATAGTTGAATTTTCTACGAAAACAGGGAAATCTTCAACCGAAAAAGACGAATTTTCAACAAAATAAGTACATTTCTAACCAAAAAGATGAATTTTCAAAAGAAATGATGTATTTTTAAACAAAAGGGTGATTTTCAATCAAGAAGATTAATTTTTTCCAAAAAAGACGAATTTGCAACTAAAATTATGAATTTTCAATAAAAAATAAAGTTTCAACAAAAATTGTTCAACTTTTAACTGAATTTCAACCAAAGAAGATAAATTCTCATCGAAAAATATAATACATAGTTCGATATTTCAACAAAAAAGATTTAAATTTTAAATTAAAAACTAGCAATTTTAGCCAAATTGGAATTTTTATCAGGATTCATAATAATTCAATTGATAGCCCTTTATATACATTTTACATACGATCTAAATAAATTATTATTATTATTATTATTTTATTGAATTTTCACATTTTTCACAGTTTTAAATAATACGATTAATGAATTAATTCATTTCGTTATTTCGGGCAAAAAATGTAACAAAACGTAACCTTTTCATAAAATAAGTAACTTTTTAGTAGCCCTTTTTTAGTAACCATACTTTTTAGTAACCTAAAAAGTAACCCGTTCCGAGCCCTGGGGTGGCCGTGAGCTTCATTTTCGAATTCCCTGACTTTTCCCTGACCAATTTATATGATTTTTTTCAAAATCTTCGACTTTTTCTTGACTTTCCCTGACCTGCGACCACCCTGATAAATTTTCAATTTTACAGCTTTCATGCCTCAAATTATACAATATATTTAAGGAATTTTTTCCTAATAAATGAGAAATTTGTCCTGCCAAAAAGAAGAAACAATTTGGGTTTTAAACTGTCAGACCATTTTTGGAAAAATCAAAACAAAAAATTGTATGGTGTAGAAAGGATGAGATGCGAGCTGCATTTATTGAATATATGTATTACCTGCAATTAATTAATCTGTCTGTCAAATCAAATCACATCACGGTGAAATCTATAAATCAGATAAAGTGACGATGACAAGTCCGTTCAGCATGTTACAAAAAAAAGTAAAAATATCGCCTGTCAGCACGTCTATTTACATGTGCTGCTGCAAAGAAGTGGAACGGGCCGAAAGATTTTCTTGCAAATGCAAATTTAATATTATGACCGGAAAGTCTCAAGAAATCGTTTAATCGTCTACATATTATAATATACAAAAAGTAGAAGAGAAAAAGAGAAGAAATTTTATAGGACGGTTTAAAAAAGTAATGGGTCAATTTCTTTATGGGGATTTCACTTTCGATGTGAAAATCAAAGAAGTTGCCTGTTAGTGCTAATGAACTGTAATGAGAATTTTAATTATCACATTTGATTAATTGCAGTGTTACATTTTCGAGCGGTACGAGGCCAGTATTCAGGTTTTTTATAACGGGTCGTTTTATATTTCCCGTTTTGAATATTGCTGACTTAATGACCTTTTGCTAGAGGGAATGTGAGAAAAAAATGTCAAGTTCCAAATTTTTCGGAGGTATACTATATATATTTATGCAAGCGTTAATTTTTAATATATATATGTTACACATAAGAAAATATTTCGAATAGTTATTCCATTCAGTTCCGATTCAAACAATACAATTTTGAAAAAATTTTAGAAATGGTTCATGTGAAATTTTAATGGAATAAAAAACGTGAATATTAAAAAAAAATGTAGATATAGACAATCCATGGTGGAAGTTTGATCAAATTAACTAGCAATTTCTTTAGGATGGATGCGAATTACAAGGACATTTTTGGTTTTCTCCAGGTCCATTAAAAAATTTTCCCAGGCTATTTAAAAGAGTCTAAAAGATTGAAATGATTTCAAACGATTTTTAAAGATTTCAAGAGATTACTAAAGATTTTAAAAGATTTAAAAGATTTTCGATTTGGCTCAGGGATTTTTGGAAATGAAATTATAATTCTGAGTTGGAACAGCCGACAATTTTTGGTCATAAGATTTACAATTCTGATTTTGAACTGAGAATGTTGTAAAAGAATTGTAATTCTGAATTTGAACCGGGATTCTTTTTAATTACCTTCTTCCAAATCAGAATGAAAATTATTTTCCCGTCCCATGTCAAAAATTCTCTCTTCCAAGTTAGAACTATATTTATTCAGAAATGTTTCTATTATAATTTAGAAATGTAGTAACTTCCTTTTTCCAGAATTTGGAAGAGGAAAGATTCAAATTGTAACGAATTTTGACTTAAAACAGTGATTTTTTAATATTTCCTTCTTCTAAATCAAAAAAAAAATCCAAGTCAAATTCTCATTCTTTACGCAAATTGTCTGTTCAAAAATGAAAATTATAATTTCTTACGGAAATTCCCTGTTCCAAGTCAAAATAATATTTATTTACAAAATTTTCCATTATAATTCTGAAATACAGTAACTCCCTTTTTATAGAATTTGGAAAGAGAAAGTTTCGAATTCTGGCAAATTTGTATTTGGAAAAAAAAAGAAATTTTAAATTCAAACAAACTCTGATTTGGAACAAGGAATTTTCAAAATATGACGAATTATGATTTGGAACAGGGATTCTTCTTGTGAATTTCCTTTAAAAATCGGAATAACACATTTTTGCTAAAATTTCCCGTTCCATGTAAAAAAATTACCTGTTCCTAGACAAAATTGGAATTCATTACGAAATTCCCTGTTCCGGACTCAAAATTATAATTCTTTACGGGATTTTTAAAAAATATTTCATTTATTTCTGCCCCGTTCGAGCTCAGAATTATAATGCTTTTATAAAACTGCCGGTTCACGTCAGAATTATATTCATTTGCAAAATTTTGTATTGGACTTCTGAAATACAGTAACTCCTTTTTTACAGAATTTGGAAGAAGAAAGTATAATAGAATAGTTAAATTTTTAGTAATAAATGAATTTTCAACCAAAAAAGACAAATTTTCAGAAAAATACATGAATATCAAACTAAATAAGATAAATTTACAAGCAATAAAAAAACTAATTTTTAACAAATTAATTAAATTCTCAACTAAATAAATTATATTTAACCAAAAAGATGAAGTTTCAACTAATGAAATTAATTATCTACCAAAAAGACGATTTTTTAACAAAATAGTTGAATTTTCACCAAAAACAGATAAATTTTCAACTTAAAATAGAAGAGTTAAATTTTCAGTAAAACAAATTAATTTTGAACCCGATAAAGTAAATTTTCAATGTAATAATTCAATTTTTGACCAAACAAATGAATTTTCAACCAATAAGATTCAATTTCTCTTAAAAGAGACAAATTTTGGACAAAAAATGGAATAGTTAAATTTTCAGTTAAAAAATTAATTTTCAATAAAAAAACTAATATTCAACCAAAGAAATAAATTTTCAACAAAAAAGATAAATTTTTCACCAAGAAAATTAATGTTCTACAAAAAAGATTAATTTTTAACAAAATACATGGATTTTCAAACAAATAGATGAATTTTCAAATCAAGGAGATATATTTTGAACCAAACATGGAACAGCTAAATTTTCTGTTGAAAAACATTATTTTTCAACTAAAAAAAAATTATCAACAAAATAGTTAAATTTTCAACAACAAAAATAGGGTTTTTTAACTAAAATGATGAATCGTAAACAAACAAAAAAACCGATTCAACTAGGTAGCTGAATTTTCGACCAAAAAAGATTAATTCTCAACAAAAAATGTTATAGTTGATATTTCAATGAAAAAATATTTCAATTTTTAAGCAAAAATAGTTGAGTTAAACCAAAAAAGACGAATTTTCAACAAAATAGTTGTATCCTCAACCAAAATAGATAAATTTTCAACCAAAAAGAATTACTTTTTTACAAAATCGTTGTCAGGCACCCTGACTTTCTGGATTCAATGAAATAGTTAAATTTTCAACCAAGAAGATTAAATTTCTATCAAAAAATTAATTTTCAATAAAAACAAATAATTTTCAACCAAAGAAATAAATTTCCAACCAAAAAGATCAATTTTCCACCAAGAAGATTAATTTTCTACAAGAAAGATGAATTTTTAACAAAATACATGAATTTTCGACCAAACAGTTGAATTTTCTAATGTTGAGATAAATTTTCAACTAAACATGGAACACTTAAATTTTCAGTTAAAAAAAATTTATTTCAACTACAAATAAAAATAATTTTCTACAAAACAGTTAAATTTTTAACAAAAAAAAAGGATTTTCAACTAAAACGATGAATCGTCAACAACAACAAAAAAGAATGATTTAACAAATTAGTTGAATTTTCAACCAACCAGATGAATTCTCGGCGAAAAATGTAATAATTGATATTTAAATCAAAAAATTTGTATTTTAAACTAAAAACGGTTGAATGAACCCAAAAAGACGAATTTTCAACAAAATAGTTAAATCCTCAACCAAAATAGATGAGATTAATTTTCTACCAAAAAGACGAATTTGTAACAAAATAGTTCAATTTTTATAAAAAACAAATAAATTTTCAACTTAAAATAGGAGAGTTGAATTTTCAGTTAAAAAAATTAATTTTCAACCAGATAAAGTAAATTTGCAATGAAATACTTAAATTTTTAACCAAACAATTGAATTTTCAACCAAGAAGATTAAATTTCTATAAAAAGATAAAAATTTCCGACAAAAAATTGGAATACTCGAATTTTCATTAAAAAAATTGAATTTCAATAAAAAATCTAATTTTTAAGAAAATACATGATTTTTTAACCAAATAGTTGAATTTTCAAATGAAGGAGATAAATTTTCAAGCAACCATGGAACAGTTAAATTTTCTGTTAAAAAAATGTATTTTTAATAAAAAAAAAAATTTCAACCAAAGAAATAATTTTTCAACTAAGAAGATCCCTTTAAGCGCCAAGTCAGAAATGAAAAGTAAACTAAAAAAAATCGAGCTAAAAGGGAAAGACTGAATGAATTTTTCAGTTAATGAATTTTCAACTAAAAAAGATAAATTTTCAACCAAAAGTATTAAAGGGTTTACAAAATATATTTCCATTAAAAAAAGAAACACGAATCTTTAACAAAATAGTTCAATTTTCAACCAAAGAAATTAATTTTCAAGCAAAAATAGAATAGTTAAATTTTTAATAAAAAAATGAATTTTCAATCAAATAAAATAAATTTTCAACGAAAAAGTAAAATTTTCAGTTAAAGAAATGAATGTTTAACTAAAGTAATACATCTTCATTAAAAGAAAAAAAAATTTTAACCCAATAGTTGAATTTTCAACCCAAAACATTAATTTTCTACCAAAATAGACAAATTTTCAACAAAATACATGTATTTTAAACTAAATAAGATATATTTTCAAACAATAAGAAAAACGAATTTTTCAACAAATTAGTTAAATTCTCAACCAAAGAAATGATTTTTTAACCAAAAAGATGAAGTTTCAACTAATGAGATTAATTTTCTACCAAAAAGACGAATTTGTAACAAAATAGTTCAATTTGCATAAAAATAAATAAATTTTCAACTTAAAATAGAAGAGTTAAATTTTCAGTAAAAAAATTAATTTTCAACCAGATAAAGTAAATTTGCAATGAAATAGTTAAATTTTTAACCAAAAAAATGAATATTGAACCAAGAAGATTAAATTTCTATAAAAAGATACAAATTTTCGACAAAGAAATGGAATACTTGAATTTTCATTAAAAAAATTAAATTTCAATAAAAAAATCTAATTTTTAACAAAATACATGAATTTTTAACCAAACAGTTGAATTTTCAAATGAAGGAGATAAATTGTCAAGCAGCCATGGAACTGTTAAATTTTCTGTTAAAAAAATTCATTTTTAATTAAAAAAAAAATAATTTTCAACCAAAGAAATAAATTTTCAACTAAGAAGATCCCTTTAAGCGCCAAGTAAGATATGAAAAGTAAACTAAAAAAGATCGTGCTAAAAGGGAAAGACTGAATGAATTTTTCAGTTAATGAATTTTCAACTAAAAAATATAAATTTTCAACCAAAAGTATTAAAGGGTTTAAAAAATATATTTCCATTGAAAAAAGAAACATGAATCTTTAACAAAATAGTTCAATTATCAACCCAATAGTTGAATTTTCAACCCAAAACATTAATTTTTTACCAAAAAAGACAAATTTTCAACAAAATACATGTATTTTAAACTAAATAAGATAAATTTTCAACCAATTAGAAAAACGAATTTTTCAACAAATTAGTTAAATTCTCAACCAAAGAAATGATTTTTTAACCAAAAAGATGAAGTTTCAACTAATAAGATTAATTTTCTACCAAAAAGACGAATTTGTAACAAAATAGTTCAATTTTCGTAAGAAACAAATAAATTTTCAACTTAAAATAGAAGAGTTAAATTTTCAGTAAAAAAAATTAATTTTCAACCAGATAAAGTAAATTTGCAATGAAATAGTTAAATTTTTAACCAAAAAATGAATTTTCAGCCAAGAAGATTAAATTTCTATACAAAAAACTAATTTTTAACAAAATACGTGAATTTTTAACCAAACAGTTGAATTTTCAAATGGAGGAGATAAATTTTCAAGCAACCATGGAACAGTTAAATTTTCTGTGAGAAAAATTCATTTTTAATAAAAAAAAATAATAATTTTCAACCAAAGAAATAAATTTTCAACTAAGATCCCTTTAAGCGCCAAGTCAGAAATGAAAAGTAAACTAGAGAAAAATCGAGCTAAAAGGGAAAGACTAAATGAAATTTCTTAGGATCATGAAGTCCAGCCGGCCCGTCTATATCCCTTCTATATCGAATACGATCACTTCTCGATCGTCCGGCACGCGGCAATCATTCGCGAGAATCCGGCGCGGACAGTCGTCGCGATGTTCATTACCATAGCTTGTCTCGTAAAAGTGCCGTCCGCTTAAAATGCAAAGTACTAATTTCTTTCAACGGAAACGGTATTAAAATTTACCCTAAATAAAAAAAAATTGAAATCAAATCAATCAGTTAAAGAAAATTATCATTAAATATAAAAGCCACCATCAGTATCATCAGATACTATTCTCGAGAATTAAAACCCAATCCTGAAGAATCTGATCGATTAGCATCGTTTATTGGTCATCACCATACCGGTCATCAATTTTCAGTAACTGACAATAACATCTGTGGTATCTTCGTTCTGATTGGTTGAAAAAAATCCTCAAATCTGGCTCGGGATTTTATTTAAATTTAATTCACTTAATTGCGATTGACTGAGATAAATAATTCTGGTTTTATCGGAATTGAGGGTGGTCGATTAAAGTGTTTAAAGTGATTAAAGACGCCGGAAAATGAAGCAACCCTGAAGATCGGTTGGCGCCGCACTTCGTTCTGCAATGAATTTTCGAGCGGAGGCTCTTGCGATCGTTCTGCTCACTCTTGTAGAGGTCAATTTCGCTATGATGAGGACCTTTAGAGATGATCATGCGAGTAAGTAGCACGTAAACCCTGAAAAGTTCTATGCTAATGCCTAAGATTTTTTTGCAATTTAAAAAAGATCTATAAGAGTAATAATTTTTATTATTATTATGAGGGCGCAACAATCTGGAATTTCATATGTTAAATCATGTCTTGAATATCTTAGTAAAATCAAATATCTGTATAAACGGAATTAGTAGAAAACTATTAATTATTAGTAATTCAATTTTTACTAGTTCAATGTCTACTTATTTATTTGGTAACCAAATGGTATCATAATCAGGGATGCTACAAAATCCCAATTCCGACATTCTCTGACTTTTCCCTGACCAATTTTTAATTTTCCCTGACCGTTCTAAATTTTTCGTTTAGGAAAAAAACAACTTTACACCTAGAAGATCAATAGCAGTGAAGCAAAGAAATGTTTGTTTCTAAATTTATTTTAAACACTTTTAGTTGAGTTTTCAATTCAAAAGGATAAATTTTGAACAAAAAATGGAAAAATTAAATTTTCAATTAAAACAATTAATTTTTAACCAGAGAAAAAAGAAATTTTCAACAAAATAGTTGAATTAGCAATCAGTGTGATGAATCTGCGATAAAAAAAATGAATTGTTGACAAAAAGTGTAATAGTGGATGTTTCCACCAAAAAATACGAATTTTCAACAAATTAATGAAATCCTCAACATAAACAGACTAATTTTTAAACTAAAAAGCGCGGAATTTTCAACAAAATGTTGAATTTCCAAGCTAAAAAGACGAATTTCCTGCGAAACAGTTGAGTTTTCAACCCAAATATATGAATTTTCTACCAAAATAATTAAATCTTTGACAAAATAACTATATTTTCACCTAAAAACGATAAATTATCAAGCAAAAATAGAATAGGCACATTTTTAGGTAAACAATTTAATTTTTAACTGAAAAACGTATTTTCAAAAAAGTAGTTAAATTTTCAAACACAGAAATGAATTTTTAACGCAAATTATGAATCTTGAACAAAAAAATACAAAGTTTCAAAAAATTTCTTGAAACTTTAACCAAAAAAGACTAATTTTCAATCCAAAAAGAGGAATTTTCAACCACAAAAGATTTTTCAGTCAATAAAGAAGAAAAATCTCATTCAAAATGTTAAATTTTCAAGCCAAAAAGACGAATTTCCAATAGTTTGGTTGTTAAACTGAAAATATCGCTT
The DNA here is from genome assembly GCA_932195095.1 of Andricus curvator. Taxonomy (NCBI): domain Eukaryota; kingdom Metazoa; phylum Arthropoda; class Insecta; order Hymenoptera; family Cynipidae; genus Andricus; species Andricus curvator. The sequence goes on along the minus strand of CAKNYM010052333.1, from coordinate 258,214 downwards.
TATAACAAAAAAGTTGAATTTTTAACAGAATAAATTTTTTTGTCAACTAAAAAAGATGAACTTTACAGTAAAAAAAGAATAGTTTTCATTATTACACACATACATCTTCATTAAGAAAAATTATTTGTTATCTAAAAAAACGAATTTTCAACAAAATAGTTACATTTTCAACCAAAGAAATGAATTTTTACTAGAAATATTGAATCTTGAACAAAAATAAATAAATTTTTAACTAAATAGATCAATTTTAACCCAAAAATGAATTTTGTATATGAAAAAAATTTGTAATAAAATAAACTTTTAAACTGGAAAAGATTAATTTTCAACCAAGAATAAAATAGTTAAAATGTTGGAAAAATAGATTCGCAACAAAAAAAACGAATCTTTAACAAAATATTTAAATTTTCAACCAAAGGAATGAATTTTTGACAAAAACAGAATACTTAAATTTTCAGTAAAAAATTAATTTTCTACCAAATAAAATAAATTTTTAACGAAATAGTTAAATTTTCAGTTAAACAAATCAATTTTTAACTGAAAGTATGAATCTTCAACGAAAAGAATGAATTTTGAATCAAATGGTTGAATTTTGAACCCAAAACATTAATTTTCTACCAAAAAAAGATCAATTTTCAACAAAATACATGTATGTAAAAATAATAAGTTAAATTTCCAATCAATAAGAAAAACGAATTTTTCAACAAATTAGATAAATTCTCAACCAAAGAAATGATTTTTTAATCGAAAAGATGAAGTTTTAACTAATGAGATTACTTTTCTAACACAAAAGACGAATTTTCAGCAAAATAGGTGAATTTTCACCGGAAACAGAAAAATTTTGAATTGGAAATAAAAGTCTTAAATTTTCAGTAAAAAAATTAATTTGCAATCAAATAAAGATACAAAAAGATTAATTCTTAACAAAATACATGAATTTTCAACCAAATAGTTGAATTTTCAAACCAAAAAGATAAATTTTCAACCAAAAAGAATGACTATTTAACAAAATGTTCAACACATCTTATGTCTGGGTGTCTACTCAAATTCTGTAAAAAAATTTAATGAAAATTCCAGGATTTATCCTGGTATCTCTAGATCTTTCTAGGTATAATTTTTCTTAATACGGACTGAATGTTAAAATTATAATGATATAACTAAACTTATTAAAAAATCAGAAAATTAAAAAAATGGTATTAATTAGTACAACAATTACGCAATTTTATTATAAATAATGTTTTTTTAAATGAAAAGACAAGTAATTTCTTAATAGTATAAGCTTTTAGAATGTTCACTAGTTATCTCAAGCTCAAAAATTAGCATTGTTAAAAATGAATTATAAAATTACGATTCTCTTTAGTACGTTTTTATTTAAAAAAATGTTATTTCAGAAAAATATTGTGAATCAAAATAACAATTGTAAAATCCCTAAATATAATTTTTTAAATAAAAAATTACCAAAGAGATTTGTAGAGAACCTTTTAAGGAATGAAATAAGCACTACACATTAGGATAAAAATAAGAATTGCAAGTTTCATTTAAAGAGAAAGCAGAAACATAAAACTCTAATTAACTATTGTTAATAAACTATATTACCCTGAAATATATTTTTCTAAAGTTCGATAAGTAAAGAACATCCTTAAATATATTCGTATTATCACTATAGAATCATTTAAGAAATTAATAATAATATAAAGAAAATTAATCAATTTTTAAATTTGCTGCTACAGTGTATGAATTTGAGGAATAATTGAAATGATTATTTTTATTATTTTCATACGTACTCTAAATTCAGTGCACATTTTTAATAATTTCAATAAAATATATTTTCCTGAGATTAGTGAAAATGAGAACAAAAAAGTTTTATTTAAATAAATATAAATCCAGTACTATATAAATGTATTTTTGCGAATGGAAAAACATCATCATTTAATTTAATATTATAATTTTGAACAGAAGTTTAATTTCGCTCGATAAAAAACCCAAAATTTTCCCTGAGTTTCCCTGACCAACAAAATTCTCTAACATTTCCAGGTTTTTCAGGTGATTAGACACCCTATATACGCAAATTTTTTTTAATCGTTTGCAACTTTTTTATTTCAAAGTAAAACAGAGCATTAAAATTAATTAAATTAATTAATAAAATAAAGTAATGAATACAAAGTAGTAAATTAAAGGAATGAATGAATGAATGAATGAATTAAATTCCTTTAAGAACAAGATTGTACCAATTTATAAAAGGTACTTTCAGAAACAAAGATTTACACAATTAGAAAAAATCTGCTAATTTAAAATAATTATGACATTACACATTATTATAAATTGAATTTTTTTTGTAAATTTGACAGGAATTTCTGTAAACCCTAAAGAAAAACGTAAAAGAACTCTTTTTTTTTAATTCACTACAAGTTTTATATAGTTATCGATACATATTATTATTATTATTATGAATATGTAAAAATCATTTCTCCTTTCAATCCAAAATATGAATTTTTAAATTATGTGAATGAAAACATGCTTCTATAATTTTATCAAAATTTTATATTTTATAGAAATATATTATTTTTGTATATTAATTATATTTCAGTATTTCTCTTAATTTGAAATTTTCACGCAAATTAGTAAAATTTCTCACTAAAGAAAATTAGTGGCTCACTTTTAACTAACACAGATTGAGAGAATTTTCTAATTATTTTGGGAAAATTATCATTCTTTATTAATCATTCTTAATTCTTTATATAACAATACAAATTTTCTTTTATTTTACCTAATCTTTGTGTAATAATATTATTCTATATGATCATAAGCCATTTTTCCGAAATTGAAATGTTAATTTGTATGTTTCCAATTTGAAAATTTATTTACACATTTATCGTTTTTTATTTTCAAAATAATTGAATTTTTATGAAACGCTTCACGATCTGCCGCATCAGAACGACTGTTACTACTGATTTACGCCCGATCTTTCAGTAGTTTATGCCCTCAGTGTCTGACTGATTTGGTAAGATTGATTTCTCTACTGAAAAAAGTATAATTAATTCACTAACTCATTCAAGTTATCATTTAATTTTTTTTAATCGTTCCTTACTACCGAGTTTTCTGCAGAGTTTACAAAACTTTCAGAACTTTTAAAAATTTGCGGATACTTTCTGCGAAATTCACAGACTTTTTTATTAGAGTTTACTGTTAAAAGATTCCAACTTGACAGAAAAGTTGAGTAAACATTACTGAAAAGTATCCGTGAATTTATAAAATTATTGTAAATTCTGTAAATTCTGCAGGAAATTCGGCCATCTTTACAGAAAAGCTATGATATCCCTATTTCAACTGAAAATTATGTAGGTTTAGCAGAACAAAATTCCTTAAAAATCGGAATTTTTTTGTCTTTCCCGCGTAACAATTCAATACCCAGAAGATCAAATTACTTCATCAAATATTCAATCAACGCAGAATTTAATAAGCTTTCCAACGGTTTAAGAAATATATTGTAATCCATATTCTGGATGGTGGTATCACCTTTCAAAGTCAAGGCTAATTTTTAATAGGTCACCTGGTTAATGGTCTAATACTATCAGTCAGCAGTGTATGAAAACTGCTATAAAAAATGTAAAAAGTATTTTTTTTTTAAATCAAATTTTGATATCAGAATGCGGCTGCCCAGTAATCACACAAAGGACACCGAGGTCAACGGCAGGACGACAACCAACCACAGGACGAATTTTTAATGGAAAACCCAGCAAAAAAGGATCATGGCCTTGGCAGGTGTCTTTGCAACTCCTCCATCCAAAAATGGGTTTCATAGGACATTGGTGTGGTGGTGTTCTAATCGATGAAATGTGGATTCTTACAGCAGCTCACTGCATTTCCAAGTAAAAATTTCTGGTATATCTCACATATACTCTGCATATTTCTCACACATTCTCAATTCATCATTACTGTTTTACCAGGGTGTCTACCCGATAGATGATTTTTAATTGCCGGTCAATTTTTTCATTTTTCCCGATCAATTTGAAAGAGGTCAAAAGATTTGAATCATTTCAAACGATTTTTAAAGATTTCAAAATGTTTCTAAACATTTTAAAGACTTACAAAATGTATGATCTGGAATATCAGATAATTTGGTGATAATAAGCATGACACTTCTTATTTGGAAGAGAGAATTTTGTGAAAGAATTATAATTCTGAATTTTCGGAAATTCCCGTTCCATGTAAAAAATTCTCTGTTCCAAGCCAAATAAGAATTTTGTACAAAAATTGCCTGTTTTAAAGTCTAAATTATAATTATTTACGGAAATCCCCTGTTCCAAAGTGAAAATTCACATTTTTGAGGAAAATTCCCTGTTTGTTTTTTCCCATAATTACATTTATTTAAAAAAATTCTCTGTTCTAAAAGTCAGAATTATATTTACTTAAAACATTTTATATTATAATTCAGAAATATAGCAAACCCCTTTTTTCTAAAATTTGGCAGAGAGAAGTTTGAAATTTTGACAAACTTTTGTTATTAACATAATTCTGATTTAGAATGTCAAAAATTACCTGTTCCAAGACAAAATTATAACTATTTACAAAATTCCCTATTCCAAAGTCAAAATTATAATTCTTTATGAAAATAAAAAGTTCCAAAGTGAAAATTATAATTCCTGACGGAAATTCCCTGTTCCCAGTCATAATTACATTTCTTTCAAAAAATTCCCTACTCCAAATCAGAATTATATTTATTTAAAACATTTTCTATTATTTATAA
>CAKNYM010052333.1:226107-253460 GCA_932195095.1 Andricus curvator | reverse complement strand
CATGTCAGAATTCGTCAGATTTTGAAAATTTCTGGTTCCAAATCAGATTTTTGTTAGATAAAAAAAATGTGTTTACTAATAAAAATTTTCCAGATATTTGAAACTTCCCTCTTCCAAATTTGAGAAAAAGGGAGACACTATATTTTTGAACTATAACAGAAAATGTTTGAAATAAATATAATAATTCTAACTTGGAACAGGGAATTTTCCTCAAGAATTATGATTTTCACTTTGTAACTTTGAAATTCCATAAAGAATTATATTTTTGACTTTAGAACAGGAAATTTTGTAAAGAATTATAATTTTGTCTTGGAACAGGTATATTTTGACATGGAACAGGAAATTTTGAAAAATAATTTTAATTCTGGTGTATAAAAAGGGAATTTGAAATTTTAAAAAATTCTGATTAGGAACGAGGAATTTATAAAATCCGACGAATTCTGACATGAAACGGGGATTGTTTTTTGTAAACTTCCTTTTTAAACACCAGAATAAAAATTATTTTCCAAAATTTCCGTTTTATTTCAAAAATTAACTGTTCCAAGACAAAATTATAATTCTTTATGAAATTCCCTGTTCCAAAGTCAAAATTATAATTCTTTATGGAAATAAAAAGTAAAAAAGTTGAGGAAAATTCCCTATTCCAAGACACAATTACATTTATTTAAAAAAATTCCCTGTTCCAAAAGTCAGAATTATATTTATTTAAAATATTTTCGACTATAATTCAGAAATATAGTAACTCCCTTTTTCCAAAATTTGAAAGAGGGAAGTTTTAAATTATGGCAAATTTTTATTTGCAAAAAAAAAGGATTAAAAAAATTTTGATTCGGAACAAGGAATTTTCAAAACCTGACGAATTTTGACATGGAACAGGGATTGTTTTTGTAAATTCCTTTTTTATACACCAGAATTAAAATTATTTTTCAAAATTTTCGTTTAATGTCAAAAATCACATGTTGCAAGACAAAATTATAATTCTTTACCAAATTCCCTGTTCCAAATTGAAAATTATAATTCTTTATGAAAATCCTAAGATCCAAACAGAAAGTTATAATTTTTGAGGGAAATATTCTGTTCCAAGTCAGAATTAAATTTATTAAAAATATTTTCTATTATAATTAAGAAACAAAGTAACTCCATTTTTATCAAATTTAGAAGAGGGAACTTTTAAATTCTGACAAATTTTTATTAGCAAAAAAAAATAATTTTTTAAAATTCTGTTTCAAGGCAAGGAATTTTCAAAATTTGACGAATTTTGACATGGAACAGGTTTTTCTTTTGTAAATTCCCTTTTCATACACCAGAATTAAAATTATTTTTCAAAATTTTCCGTTCTATGTCAAAAACTACCTGTTCCAAGTCAAAATTACATTTATTTAAAACATTTTCTATTACAATTTAGAAATTGATCACGGAACAAACAATTTTCAAAATCTGACAATTCTGATATGGAACAGGGATTGTTTTTGTAAATTCCATTTTTATACACCAGAATTAAAATTATTTTTCAAATTTTCCCGTTCCATGTGAAAAATTACATGTTCCAAGACAAAATTATAATTCCTTATAGGAATTTTTTCATATTTCATTTATGTATTCCCCGTCTAAACTCAAAATTATAATTATTTTAGAAAATTTCCTGGTTCAAGTCACAATTACTTTAATTTCCAAAATACTTGTTCCATGTTTATTTATTTGCAAAATTTTCTATTATAATTTAGAAATATAATATAAAATATAAATATATAATATTTAGAAGTTTCAAATTTTGGGGAATTCTGACTTGGAACAGGGATTTTTAAAATTCTCTTTTTCTAAATAAAAATAAATAAAATTATTTCCAAAAATTCCCGTTCCATGTGAAAAATTCCCTATTCCAAGTCAAATTATAATTCTCTGCGAACATTTCCTGTCCCAATTGTCAATCTTATATTTTTTTACTGAAATTCACTGTCCGAAAGTCAAGATTATAATTCTTTACTAAAATATCCTGTCCCAAAGTCAAAGTTATAATTCTTTACGAAGATTTCTGGTCCTAAACTGAAAATAATATTTCAGTTTCTTCGGAAATTCTCTTTTCGAAATTAGAATAATTGTAATTCTTTAAGTGAATTTTTTTATATTTCTTTTATTTATTCCCTTTCCCAGAATTGTCATTGTTTTGGAAAATTCCCTATTCCAAGAGAAAAGTCCCGGTCCCTGAATCACATTCGCGGTCATTTCCCGTTGAACAAAATTCCCGATAATTTCCCGGTTTTACCGATTTTCCAGTCAGGTAGACAGCCTAATTAGAAACAAAATTTTTGGTAAAAAAAAACCTATTCCAGTGAAAGTTCAACAATAAAAACTGACAACACTATAAATAAAAGTTTCACTGTTTAATTCCTGTAACGTAAACTTCAGTAAACTTGACCCACTACTATCGCACGGTCTCTCACTAATAACTCAAAGAAATTTGTGATTTTATGGAGGAGAAATAAATGTCCACTTTCACAGCGAACTTTTCAACCTTCCAATTGGTGCACTATGGACAGCAGTTGTTGGAGAATGGGAATTGGATTCCGGTGGCCGTGGATCCGCTCGATTGCCCATCGAAAAAGTGATCCTTCACGAACGATTTAACAATTATGTCCACGATATTGGTGAGCAATTCTAACACATTATTTCACTGAGAACGAGAAGAAACAATTACTAGTTTCATCTCCACAAATCACTTACTTTAAAAAAAAAATATTCATTTACAGACTTCACAGCCGAAAAATGCACTCAAAACAGGAAAATAAGGTGTTTTTTCACAACAATAGGGGCATGATAGGGGAATATATTGCAATTTCAGAAAATAGTTGAATTTCAAAAAAAAAAAAAAAAGATTGATTTTCAACGTGAAATTTTAACCAAATTATCGAATTTTCAATTAAAGAAGATTAAACTTCAATCCAAAAGGATGAATTTTCTATAAAAAAAGACAAATTTTCAACAAAACAGTTGAGTTTTCGACCAAAAAAAGGTGAATTTTTTACAAAATAATTGTATTTTCAAAAAAATCATTTCCGACCAAAAGGATGAGTTGTAGACAAAATCGTTAAATTTACAACAAATTAATTTAATTTTCAACAAAACAGTTGATTTAGAACCAAATACATAGTTGAACTTTCAATCCAAAAGGACGAATTTTCTATCCAAAAAGACGAATGCTCAACAAAACCGTTCAATTTTCGACCAAAAAAGATTACTTTTAAACAAAATTGTTAGATTTTCTACAAATTAATGAAATTAAATTCATGTATTTTCAACCAAATACTTGAATTTTCAATTTAAAAATATAAATTTCCAGCCAGAAAAAAAATGAATTTTCAACGAAATAGTTAAATTTTCAAGAAAAACAGATGAATTTTCAACTAATAAAAATGTATTTTGTCAAAGCAGTTAAACTTTCAACCAAGTCGTTGAATTTCCAATAAAATAGTTGTATCTTTAACTAATAAAATGAATTGTTAACAAAGTAGTTCAACTTTGAATCAGTTGAGTTTTCGACCTAAAAAGATTACTTTTTAACAAAATAGTTGAATCTTGAACAAAACCAGATTATATTTTCAACCAAATATTTGCATTTTTAACCAAAAAAAGAGACCATTTTAACCAAAAGAAATGAATTTTCATACTATAAAGACGAATTTTCTACAAAAAAGTTGAGTTTTCGGCCCAAAATGTGACTTTGTAACATAATAGTTGTATTTTTGATAAAAAAATTTAAGTTTTCAACAAAATAGTTTAATTATCAACCTACAGAGATGAAATTTCGAACAAAAATGGTTCAATTTTCAACAAAAAAATTAATTATCAACCAAACAGATGCATTTAGATAGAACCAAATAGTTGAACTTTCAATCCAAAAGGACGAATTTTCTATCCAAAAAGACGAATTTTCAACAAAACCGTTAAACTTTCGACCAAAAAAGATAACTTTTAAACAAAATTGTTAGATTTTCTACAAATTACTTAAATTTCTAAACAAAATATTGATTTTTTTAACCAAATAATTGAATTTTCAACCTACAATGATGTGTTTCCAACCAAATAGTTGAATTTTCAATTTTAAAATATAAATTTTCAGCAAAAAATGGAAGAGTTCAATTTTCAGTTAGGAAAATTACTTTTTAGCCACGAAAAACGAATTTTTGACAAAATAGTTCAATTTTTATCCAAACAGATGAATTTTCAACAAATAATTTATTAGTTGATATTTCTACTAAAAATGACGAATTTTCAATTAATTTTTAATTTTCAACCAAATAGTTGAGTTCTAGGCCAAAATAATATAATTTTTAACGTAAATACACGGCTTTTTTTCTAAAAAATTAAATTTTCAAGACGAAAATATAAATTTTAATTAATATTGAATCAAGACGATGTCGTTAAAAATACGGACAAAACCATATTTTCTTGATCTACAAAAATATTTCTTGTCTCCAGAAAATGTACTAGATTGAAGAAAATTTATTTTCTTCACTTCAGTAAATTTTATTGAGACAAGACAAATTTTCTAGGATTATGAAAATATTATATTGTCCGTATTCGTACCGATATTTTCTTGATTCAATTCTAATCTTTTCCGTTTTGAATTTTCGACTAAAAAAATAGAATTTTGAACCCAAAAATGCAATAGTTAAATTTTCAGCTAAAGAAAAAATAATTTTCAACCCAAAAAAGAATTTTCAATAAAATAGTTACATCTTTAACCAATAAATGAATTTTGAACAAATTAGTTCAACTTTCAACCAAGTACATTCAATTTTCAACAAAAAACATGAATTCTCAATGGAAAATTTAATATTTGATTTTTTAACTAATAACGATCAATTTTCAACTAAAAATGGAATACATATTTAAATTTTCAGTTAAAAAAATTAATTTCCAACAAAAAACGCGTTTTCAACAAAATAGTTCAATTTTCAAAAAATTAGTTCAACTTTCAACCAAGTGGTTGGATTTTCTAAGAAAAAAGTTGAGTTCATGCATGACAAAATTGTTGAAGTTCCAACAAAATAGTAAAATTTTCAACTAAATAGTACAATTTTTAACCAAAAGAAATGAATTCTGAACCCAAAAAATTATAGTGGACTTTTAAATAAAAAAGAATCAACTTTTTAAAAAAATGGATTCTCTTATTGGGTTGTATTATTTCAGTTCGCTTTTAAGCGAAAAACGAGAAAAAGAGGGAAAAGGTGAAGTTTCTTGAAAAAAGTGAAAAAAGACGAATTCTTTGAAAAAAAGGGGAACGAGGGAAATAGAGGAACGAGTGTGAAGTCTGCTTTTCATTAAAAATTACCATATTGTAAAATCAATTTCTTGGTGTTTTAGCTTTGATGAAACTAGGTAGACCAGCACCTCTCTCGAAAGCAGTGCGAACAATTTGTCTTCCAGAAAATTATGTCAATCTTACAGGGACACATTGTGTGGCATCTGGTTGGGGTAGATATGGACCATCTCCATCACTTTCCACCTCACTTTTAGAAGCTACAGTGCCACTTTTGAACCCAACAGAGTGTTCAAAAGCTTATGGGCAATCAGTACCAATTAAAGAAGGACATCTCTGTGCTGGTCACACCGATGGTGCATCAGGAAGTTGTGTGGTAATTACATCTTTCATTCATTGATTCATTTACTAATTTTGCTTACTCATAGGTATCTAATAAATTTGCTTCCTCATAGAGAGAAGTTTCTCCCTATAATAAAAGGAAAAAGTGGACATTTTCAATATTTTTCAAGCTAATGTTTTTGCCTTCAGGAAAAACTTTTTAACTTACAGTACTGTTCTATTCCAAGTTTAAAAAAATCCTCATATAAACAATGTAACACTTTTTTTTTAACTTTATAAGTCGCTAATGATTGATCATGAAAGGACAACGAAAGTTCGTCAATAGGTTAATCGACGCGAACAATTACATCAAATGCAGTAGCGTTGTATTCCGAATTAAAAACAAATCCGCTTTTAAAAAAGGTAAATAGTTTTGTTTACAAATTAAAAACCGGTATTCCCGGTAAGAAGAGAAGGATAGAGAAAAATTAATATTTTCAGATATAAACGAAAGAGTGAGCATTATTTAATTTTTTGGAATGTGCTAATTTTCTATCGGGAGAAGTGCCCAAAGAAAGAATAGGTTTATCTCCGAAACCAATTCTTTTCTATTTCCTTAACGGTTGCCACTTGTGTTGTGTTCCATGCAGGCGAACATATTTTCCATTTTTTGAATTCCTCTTAATGCGAGCAGTAGACACACATCTCATGGTTATTTTTAATTCCATACTTACATGCTGTATTTTCGATTAATTTAATTCTCTCTAATCCGTCCACAAAATGTGTTCGCTTACATGGTTTCTATTCCTTCGTGTGCAACATAAGTTTGGAAATTTCAAATTTTTTTGTCATGGTTATTTTTAATTTCATTCTGAAACACTTCATTTTCGATTATTTTAATTCCTTCTAATATGTCCACAAAATATCTGCACTTGCATAGTTTCTATTCGTTTTTGTGGAATATAAGTTTGGAAATTTCAATTTTTTTGTCTACCATAAATTTTCTGTATTTAACTTTAAAAAAAATTTTTGAAGAGCGAAACCGCAATAGTCAAACGACGGACGAAGTCGTTTGACTATTGCGGTTTCACTCTTCAAATTTTTTTTACATTCTCATTCTAATGAGAAGGTATTGGTTTTATGTAAAATTTGACATAGTCGGTTTTCATCAAATCTCCACGTTTTGAGACCCCCTGAGCTAGAAAAAACTATTTTTACGATGGTGTCTGTCTGTCTGTAGTCTGTCTGTCTGTCTGTCTGTAGCCACGATAACTTTCGAAAAAATGATCAGATTTGATTGAGCTTTGGCACCCTTTTTTATGGTCGAAAAATAGAGAACGAGTTCGTTAACCAGCTATTTTGGATGAAAATCCAAAAAGTGAGCACATTTTGAAAATTTTTGAGACCACTTTTTTTGAAGATTTGAAAATTCTATGTACGGTTATTAGTAGTACGCAAAATGACGAACAAAATATTCTTATGACTTTTCGTGTTAAAAAAAAATTACTGGAGTTATAGCATTTTCAAAATTCCAAAAAACAAACGAAAATGAACATTTTAAGCCGAAAAAAGCACGATATGAAAAAAAGTCAAGAGGAGAAAAACTTTGATTCCTGAACACCCTATAATATTTTCATAACAACTTTTTGAATTTTTTGAAAAATAAAAAATTCAAATTTTGATCGCACAAAAAATTAATGAAAAATCAAAAAAGCCATTTTGCTGTCAAACTATGCAAGATACCAGAAAAGATCATCTCACCAAAATTGTGCACCTAAAAAAGATCCACAAATTTCTTATCATTCACCTTTTGATATGACGCGTAGTTTTTGTTTTATTCGTAAAAAACAGCATTGAAAATAGAAAAATCAAATTTTCAGACGAATATTACCAGCTACGAAAAAATGACCGAAACAAAATTTGTTCATCCAAGGCAGAGGTACAAATTTATTGTGACTCACGTTTCGATAGGATGCGTGGTTTTTTTTTATTCGTGAAAATAACATTGACAGTAAAAAAAATCAAATTTTTGAAAAAACAATGCAAAGTATGAAAACATATAAATGAACACAAATTGTGCATTCAAAAAAGACTTACAAACCCGTAATCAATTTTTGTGGTAAGAATATATTGAAAATGAAAAAATTAAATTTTTTGATAAACGGCACAAGCTAAAATAAAATGTTAACTAATAAAATTTGTCGCCTGAATTATATCATTACTTTTCATTTGAAATCAAATACAAATTTAGTAATTTGTATATGAAGAACATATAACACGAAGCACAAAGTGCGCGTTCAGTGTATTTACCAAATCGCACGCCGTAAGTGCGCTCAAACTTTTTTGTTTCTATCATACGGTTCAAATGATTTTCAAATCAAATATCGAGCGCGAAGCGCGAGTGTCTGGATGAGAATGTGTTCCTTAAGGTCGATAGAACCTTGAGTAAATAAAGTTCCTCTTCAGTCTAAAATAAAAACAAATTTAACAATCACTTAATATGTAGAGGTTTTGACAATTTTATAATATTTGCAAAAAAACTTTTTCTTTTCATCGAAGTCGAACACGAAGTTCAAAAATCTAGAGGAGCCGAGCGTAAAGCGCGATGTAAATACGCCCGAGCGCGTAGCGCGAGGTGAATATATATTCGAGCGCGAAGCGCGAGGTAAATATATGATCGAGCGCGAAGCGCGAGATCCAACAGTCGCGCGCCCTAGGCGCGCTCAAACTTGCGAGCCGCGCGCGAAGCGCGCCATGAGAATGTGCCCGCGAAGCGGGCAGATTTTTTTTAATGTAACTCTTTAAATATTGGGAGCCTCTTTTGTGTTTTTTTTAGGATTTCCCAATTTAAAGAAATTACGGTAACCGTTTCAATTCTTTTCATCGGACCACAATTTTGAATTTCCAAAATTGTTTTTTGAGGTATAATTTGCCTGAGGATGACCAACAGATTGAGGTCGAAACGTTGCGAGAATGTAACTTTTTATAATTAAAGTATTGGCTCGGAATACTCCTAGTCTTTTTTATTCAAATTGATCGTAAGACCGAAATAATAGAACTTACGTTCCTATTAAGTCAATAAAAAAATGTTCACATAATTTACCCAAATACAATACTTATTTATTTAAAAAAATGCATTTATTTTAATTCACAGTTTCGCCTTAAAAGTTACATTATTCTATTCCTTTCTATTCTTTCTTTGACATTTCTCCACTTTTTAATTCCTTCCAATACGCTTCCATTAAATTTTTCTGAGTGGATTGAAAAGACTAGCTTTTGCGTCTTCAAAGTGACATTATTCTTTTTCTTTCTATTCTTTCTTTTGCATTCCTCCATTTTTTAATTCCTCCCAATACACTTCCATTACATTTTTCCAAGTCGATTAAAAGGAATAGGTTTTTCTTTTTTTTTTCTACTCGTTGGTGGAACTTTCGATGAAGGAACATTCACGTATTAATGGGAATTCAGATTCTGAATTTTTTTAATTCTTCTCTTCTTACCGGGTTGGTAGGTCATGGTATGTCATGAAAGGTTGTTCAATATGTCATTCGATGAGTCTCGAAAACGCGAACAAATACATCATACAGTTCTGGTGTATTCCTAATATTAAAAAAGTTTTTCTCATATAAACAAGATAAAGGATATATTTTGAAAAAATTATAAATAGGTATTGCTAGATCATAGAACATGGAAGGTTCTTCAATAGGTCAATCGACCCAGGCGGAAATATTATATATAGTTTAGGGATCGTTCATAAACTACGTTACGCGTTTTTCTTTTTTTTATATCGTTGTATCCTTTTTAACTTCACAGAAATGATATTCTCATCTTTATTTAAACAAAAGAAAAACGCGTAACGTAGTTTAGGGATCGTTCATATACTACGTTACGCGTTTTTCTTTTGTTTATATCGTTGTATCCTTTTCAACTTCACGGAAATGATATTCTCATCTTTATTTAAACAAAAGAAAAACGCGTAACGTAGTTTATGCACGATCCCTTATGAATGATCCCTTATATATAGTGTGAAGTATTATATATAATATTCATTTGCTTTATACATTTTTTATATAAAACAAATGAATATTATATATAATACTTGAAATACTTCACAATATATATAAACTATATATAATATTTCCGCCTGGGGACGCGTCTTGAAAAGGCGACCAAATACATCATATACACACCTGTTGTATTCCCAATCTTAAAAAAGTTTTCTTCATATAAACAAGATAAACAATATATTTTGAAAAAATATAAATAGGTATTGCTAGATCATAGGAGAACATGAAAGGTTCTTCAATAGATCAATCGACGCGTCTCGAGAACGCGAACAAAATACATGATATGCGGTCTTTTGTATTCCCTTTATTTTAAAAGTTTTCCTCATATAAACAAGATACACAATATATTTTGAAGAAATATAAATAGGTGTTGCTATAGGTCATAGGAGAACATGGAAGGTTCTTCAATAGCTCATTCGAAGCGCCTCTAAAACGCGAAAAATACATGATATACACATATGTTGTATTCCCAATATTTAAAAATAAATAGGTATTGCTAAATCATAGGAGGACATGGAAGGTTCTTCAATAGGTAATTCGGCGCGTCTCGAAGAAGCGAACAAATATTTGTTCGCGTCTTCGAGACAGAATAAACCATTTTTTTCAACTTTATAAATCGGTACTAGTAGATCCTAAAAGTTTCCACAATAGATCGATCGATGCGTCTCGAAGACGCGAACAAATCATTGTGTTTCAAGATAGGGTAAAAAGAAAAAAATTACACAAACGGACATTAAAAAAAAAATTGCATTTTTGAGTTCCTGGGGTCGGATTATATCGAAATATATCAAAAAGTAAATTTGAAAAGTTGGGTCACTACGAATCTCCCGTTATGAGGGTATATGTAAGTTAATGCGAATTTAAAATGTGATTTTCTTTCAAAGGGGGATTCTGGTGGTCCTTTACAATGTCGACGTTCGGATGGACTTTGGCATCTCGCTGGAATCACGTCATTTGGATCTGGTTGTGCAAGGCCAGGATTTCCCGATGTTTATACAAAAATACAGTATTATCTCGCCTGGATTAAGGAAACTATACGCAATGACATCGATAGCTAAAAGTTAGTTATAATATTTAATAGAAACAATTATTATTATATAACAGTGTAAGGATTGAAGAAAACTTCTGTAAATATGTAAAGTTAAGTGTATAATTTTGTAAGAAAATGAGAAAAAAATGTCGAAATGGTTTAAAATGTGATCTATAATAAAATTTTGTTACCGTTATAGAAAATCGTTATTAATATCCTAAGCTATATTCATAAAATCAGATTTCACAGACCAAATTTGGCTCAACACAGGGTAAACAGTGATTTTCCACGAAAAAAGGTGAATTTATTCCTGTAAATAAAATGAATGCAGTTTATATATGAAGCGTTTTAAATTCCTAAGATTTCAATTCAAAATATATTGCATTTTTAATAAAATATTTGAATTTTCAACCAAAAAAGGTTAATTATCTACCAATAGAGACGAATTTTAAACAACAAGAAAAACGAATTTTCAAGCAAATAACCTAATTTTCAATTTGAAAATCCATTTTTAACCAAACAGTTGCATTTACAACCAATTATTTGAACTTTTTCAGGCAAAAGGGACGAATTTTCCAAAAAAATTTGAACTTTTAACCAAAAAGTTCAATTTTCAAGCCAAAAGACAATTTTTTTTAGAAAACAGTTGAATTTTCAAACAAAAGTTAATTTTCAACCCAGAAAGATGAATTTTTAACCAAAAAATATTACTTTAATTCCATAAAAGATGAATTTTCAATTCAAACGGACGAATTTTCAACAAAACAGTTAAATTCTCGACCAAAAGAGATGACTTTAACAAAATAGTTACATATGAACAAAATAATTAAATTTTCCACAAAGTAGTTGAATTTTTAGACAAATTGCTGAATTTTTAACCTGAAAAGATGAATTTTCAACCATATGCTAGAAATTTAAAAAAAAGTTTAAAATTCAACTAAAAACCGTTGCAGTTTCAACCAAAAAAATGACGTTTCTGCCAATAAAGATGAATTTTCCATCAAAAAAGACGAATTTTCATCAGAACAGTTCAGTTTTCGACTGCAAAAGATGACTTTAACAAAATAGTGGAATTAACTAAAATGATGAATCTTCAACCACAAAAAAATGATTTTTCAAAAAAAGTTGTTTAACCTTCAACAAAGTGGTTTACCCTTCAACCAAGTAGTTCAATTTTCATTGAAAAAGACGAAATTTGAAAAAAATAGCTGAATCCTCTAACAAGAAAGACTTCAGTTGAATTTTCAATACCAAAATATGAATTTTCAACAAAAAGTTAATTTTCAACCCAAAACGACGGATGTTCAAAAAAACAGTTCAATTTTCAACCAAAAAGTATGAATTTTTAACAAAATTGTTAATTTTCAAAGAAATAATATATACAATAAATAACAGGGCAAATAAAATACTAACAAGTAGGCTATATCAGGGTGACCGCAAAACTCCATTTTCAAAATTTCCTAATTTTTTCCTATTTTTCATTTTCCCTGACCATTAATATTCAAAAACCAGAATCTTATTCTTGTAACGTTCTGAACATCGAATCTTTTGTGAACACTTCTATGGATATCCCCTCATACAAACATTTTTCTACTAATGACAAAAAAATAATTTTCTATCAAGAAGATTAATTTTGTACCAAAAAAGACAAAATTTTAACAAAATAATGGATATAAGTAGTTCAACTTTCAGTTAAAAAAATTATTTTACAACCAATAAAAAAAAATTGTCAAAGAATGAATTTTTAAGAAAAAAGTTGAGTTTTCAAGCTAAAAAGTGAAATGTTTCAGAAAATGTTAACAACAACAAAAATCATTTTTAACCAAACAGTTACATTTACAACCAAATAGTTGAACTTTGAAGTAAAAGAGACAAATTTTCAATAACAAAGTTTAATTTTTGGCCTAATAGTTGGATTTTTCACACACAAAGTTAATTGTTCAAACAAAAAAAAAAATTTTCAACCATGAAAGATTTTTCAGTTGGAAAGAAAAACAAATCAGCCAAATTGTCGAATTTTCAAGCCAAAAAGTCGAATTTTCTACAAAACAGTTTAATTTTCAAACCTAAAATATGAATTTTCTACCCAGAAGTTTTTTTTTCTTCCAAAAAATAAATTTTCAACAAAATAATTAAATTTTCAACCAAATAGTAGAATTTTTACGAAAAGAGATGAATTTTGTACCAAAAATATAATAGTAGACTTTTCAACTAACAAGAATTAAAATTGAACCAAAAAAGATGAATTTTCAATCCAAAAGGATGAATTTGATGTCCAAAAAGATAAAACTTCAACAAAACAGTCAAATTTTCGGAATGAAAAGATGAATTGAAAAGAATAGTTGATTTTTCGACAAAATACAGGGTGGCCGTTTTAATCGAAGAAAAAAACTCCCGGTTTTTTCCCGGTTTGGAAACATTTTTCACGGTCTACGAAATTAAAAAATTCGAATTCTAAAGCTCACCATTTTTCCATTTGAATTGATGAAAAAAGACCTGCAAATTAAAGCAATCAAAGTGAAACTCTTAAATTTTAAACTTTTAAAATGGAAGTTTAAAAGTTTTTTAATTTAAAAATTTTGTATTGAAATGCTCAATAACTTACACAGATTCAGTTCCAAAAATATAAATCCATGTTATTTATTCCAAAATCTAAAAAAAATCCTGTTTTCCAGCTCCCCCTATTTGTAACGAAAAAAACTGGCTACTTGTACCGAAATTTCGGTACACGTAGCCACGGCCATATTGTGAAATGATTCGAATGTTTCCTAAATTTTTGTAAAAAAATCCTGCAAAATTATAACTCGCAAAATAATTTTTCAAAATAAAAAATCATTTTCAATTTGCATAGCAATCTTAAGAAAATGTTTTTACTCTTTTGAAACCTTTTTCAATTTTTAAAAAGCTTCCAAATTTTGTCTTCGAAATCTGCAAAAATCTATATTTTGTTTTAAATTAGGCCATGGATATTTGCACCAAAATTTCGGTACGAATAATCGGATTTTGTCGGGACACACAGTTCGTTTTAATTATTTGAAATCACTTCAAGTTTTAAATTAATTTTAAATCTTTTCAAAATCTCTAAATATCTCTAACAATTACTCGAATTGTTCTACAAATGATAAGTGTGCAATTGTTATTAATACATTAAAATTAATCATTAATTAATACATGAACAATTAAAATCGTAACGTTCCAAGCTTAAAAGCTCTTTGAAATTTTAACGATTCAAGGCTTTCTATTTCAAACAATTCAGTTTCAAATTATTTACTTTTGAATATTTGGTTTGAAATTACTCGTCTTAAATGAACAGTCAAATATTGCTAAATATTAAACAATAATTCTTTTTCATATTAAAAAAATTTCAATTTGATTGGCTTAAAAATGGAATCCTTTAGACTGAAACATTATTTTTAATTTAATAAAAGCTTTTAATTATAAATCTATTATTATGAAGGTAGGTGTTTTTAAATTGAAAATAGCGTATAAAGCTTCAATCGGAAGTTAATACTTTTTAACGACTAAGGCTTTTGAGTTGAAACAGATTAATTTTAATTTTCATCCAAAATTTTTTATTTCAAACGCTTTTAATTTTTAATTGTTTAATTCTTCAAGACTGCATTTTAAAATTCTTCACATTAAAAATTTTCGCTTAAAAATAAAAATCTAAAATGGAAATCTTTAAAAGTAAAAGATTTTCGAATTACACATTATAAACTGAATGATATGATAATGAAAAAAGAGAACAATTCAACTAATTATTTAAAAAATTGTTAAAACCAAACTTGGACAAATTTTCATTCTAAAATTAAAAAAATTCCCGGTCACAAAATAAATTCACTGTCATTTCCCAGTCCAGCGGCCACCCTGAAATAGTTCGATTTTTAACACAATAGTATAATTGTTTACCAAAGAGACGAATTCTGAACCAAGAACATAATAGTGGATTTTTAAACGAAAAATAATTAACTTTCAATCAAAAACAGTCGGATTGTCTTATTCAGTTATATGAATTCAAGTTCGCATTTAAGCGTAAGAGCTAGAAAAAGGGGAAGATTGTAATGTCTGAACAAATTTTTACTAGAAGTGCTTACTAATTTATTTATTGGGTTTCATTATGAAAATACATATGAAGGGACACAAATTTTAATAATTTGCCTTGAAAACAGTATATAAGAAATGACTCAATTTTTCCTGGGCCGAACTTTCTGATCAGCTTGAAGTACAGTTAATTACTACTCGATATACCAACCAAAGAAAGTCATACGGATCAAACGTTCAAGTTTTTTTTCTAACAAAAAAAGCCTAAAAAACCATTTTCATCGACCTTGATAATTAACTGGTTCAGTTGCGTATACGTAAATAAGGCTCTGAATAAATTCATTAAAAATACTTTAATCTTCTAAAATCCTACGCACTGACTCGACGCTTCTATTATAAATTTAAAAAAATAAGAATAATACATTAATGAAGAAGTTAAAATCGAGGATAAAATGCTCTCAAAACAGGCTAAATAGGCTAATTTATCTGAATCAAACAGTATAATCAAACAGTTGCATTTACAACCAAATAGTTAAACTTTCAAGCAAAAGAGACGAATTTTCAACAAAATAGTTGCATTTTTTACCAATAAGTTGAATCTTCAACATATGAAGATAAACTTTAAACCCTATGGTCGATTTTTTAAACAAAAAAGATTAATTTTCATCCAAAAACAGTTGAATATTCAACCTAATATTTGAATTTTCAAGTCAAAAATTTCGTATCAAAAAGGACGAATTTTCTATTCAAAAGGACGAATGTTAAAAAAAAACACTTGAATTTTTAATAAAAAATTATTTTTTAACAAAATAGTGGACTTTTCAAAAAAGAAATTAAATTTTCAACAAAATATTTGTATTTTCAACCAAATAGTTGAATTTTAAACCTAAAAAGATGTATTTTCGCAAAAAAATTAATAAAGTTTCAACTAAAAAAGATAAGTTTTTGACAAAAAATGTAATAGTTCATATTTCAATCGAAAAAGATTTTGATTTAAACAGAAGTACTGAATTTTTAAATGAAATAGACGAATTTGAAAAAAAAAGAGTTTTCCGATCAGGAAAGATTTTTCAGTCAAGAGAGAATAAAAATTTCAGCCACATTGTTGAATTTTCAAGCCGAAAAGGCGAATTCTCTAGAAAATAGTTGAATTTTTCACCCGAAAATGTGAATTTTTAACCAAAACGTTTATTTACAACCAAATGATTGAATTTTCTACCGAAATAATAGAATTTTCGACCCAAAAAGATAAAATTTCAAGCCAAAAAGACGAATTTTCTACAAAAGAATTGAATTTTCAACCCAAAAATATAAATTTTTAATATAAAAGTTAAGTAAATTAATTTTCAACAAAAGAAAAAACTAATTTTCAACAAAATAATGCAGTTTTCAACAAAATAGTGCAATTTTCAACCAAAAAGATGAATATTTAACTAATAAGATGAATTTTTGACAAAGCAACTAAACTTTCAACCAAGTAGTTCACTCAAAAAAATGTCTGGTTAAATCAACCAGAATTCTGGTTAAATATGTCCTTACTATTTTTTCTGGTTAGACTAACCAGAATTATGGGTAAATTAACCAGAATTCCGGTTAAATTAACCAGAAATTTTGGTTAATTCAACCATAATTCTGGTTAGTCTAACCAGAAAAAATAGTAAGGGCATATTTAACCAGAACTCTGGTTGATTTAACCAGACATTTTTTTGAGTGTTTAATTTCCAACCAAATAATTGGATTCTCAACTAAAAGCTATCAATTTTTAACCAAAAAAAACAAATAATCAACATAACATAGTTAAATCTTCAACTGATAAAATGAATTTTCAACAAAGTACTTTAACATATTAATTTAGTGAAGGCCTTTTCCGTTTTTTTTTAGTACATTATCTTTGAAACAAATAGTTGAATTTTCGACCAGAAAAAATTACTTTTTAACAAAATAGTTGAATCCTCAACCAAACCATACTAATTTTCCAACCAAGTAGTTGCATTTTTACTCAAAAAAGGGAACATTATAATAAAAAAAGATGAATTTTCAACCAAGGAAGATTTTTCAGTCAAGAGACAACAAAAATTTCAACTACACTGTTGAATTTTCAAGCTAAAAAGGCGAATTCTCTACAATGCAATTGAATTTCCCAATTAAAAATATGAATTTTTAACCAAAAAGATTATTTTCAATCAAATAGTTGAATTTTCTACCAAAATAATAGAATTTCAACCCAAAAAAGATGAATTTTCAAGCCAAAAATACGAATTTTCTATAAATGAGTTGAATTTTCAACCGAAAAATATACATTTTCAATAAAAAAGTTAATTTTCAAACGAAAAAAAATTTGTTAATAAAATTGTTATATTTTCAACCAATAATATGAATGTTCGAACAGCAAAGATTGTTCAGTCACGAAAGGAAGAAATCTTAACTAAATTGTTAAATTTTTTGAAGCCAAAATTCGAATTTTCTACAAAAAAGTTTAATTTTCAACCCAAAAATGTGAATTTTCAACAACAACAAAAGTATTTCCAACCAAAAAGATGTATCTTCGACTAATAAAATAAGTTTTTAGAAAGCAGTTAAACGTTTAACCAAGTATAGTTAAATTTCCAACCAAGAAGATTTATTTTTTACAAGAAAAAGCTAATTGTATGTAAAATACATGAATTTTCAACCAAATAATTGGATCTTCAACTAAAAGCGATCAATTGTGAACCAAGAAAAACGAATTTTCAATAAAATAGTTAAATCTTCAACTAATAAAATGAATTTTGAACCAAGTATTGCAACTTTGAAGCTAGCAGTTGAATTTCGAACCAAAAAAAGTTTTTTTTTAACAAAATAGTTGAATTTTCAACCAAATAATGGATTTTCTTATTGGAGTCTGTTAACTTAGATCGCATATAATCGAAAAACCAAAAAAAAGTAGAAAAAAAGGGAAAGTTTCTTGAAAAAAAGAAGAATATTTGTTTAATTTTCTAATACACATTATTCTGAAGAGTCAATCTCTAAGGTCAACAAATTATTCCAAACAAAAAATTAAAAATCGGATATTGATTTACAGGTCTCCTATTTGAGTTTTTTCTTTTTCATTGATTTTTTGTTATTTTTATTTTCTCAGTGTCTTGAAAGTGCATGTATTAAATTTGTATACATATCCAAACATCCCTTTTTATGTTACCATCCTTATTATACAAAAATGTTAATTAAATAAGAAACAATTACTATTTTTCTTAAAAATGAGTTTAAAAATGTTTATTAAATTATTTACAACGATGGTAATATAAAAGAGGATGATTTTGTATGTAGAACAATTTATAACATGCTTTTTCAAAACACAGAGAAAATAAAAACAGCATAAAATCAATAAAAAAGACCAAACGCACATAGGGGACCTAAAATCATATCCGATTAATTTTTTTTTATTTGTTGACTAAAAGGTGCAACTTAAGCTATTGTGCGTGTTCAGAATCAAAAAGAATTTTTTCAATCGCCCTAAATAATTATATAAGGCTATGGGTAATTATGTATGTTATTTAAATGCAGGTAACTATAGTTCGCTCGGGCGGCAAGTACACTCTCTTAAACTGAACCAGTGAAATTGTCACTGGTTGAATCAGTATTTTGAATTATCACTGGTGAACCAGTGATTTTTCCACTTTGATTAGACGAACCAGTAAGAGATTCAACTAAAATAGCGCTACTGATTCTACCAGTTACGCCAAATGATAGATTGAACCAGTGATATAGCGCTCCACGCGGGCAAGACATGAACCTCCAGTCGTCTGGTACGCGCGCGTCGTCGGTCAGGTCTTTGGCATTTCTCGAGTGAAAACGAATCTTATTGTGTACAAGTGTTTGTTTTATAAATATTTTGTGCCTGTCTGCAAAGAGCAGGGGATATAATATCTTTCGCTTGATAGTGGGAGGTCCCTGGCCATGGGTTTGACTTTGAGCAAGGCGACACGTTAACATAACGACGGGTCTTTCCACAATCAGGCGCAACATATATCCCATTATATTGCAGCCCGGCCTTCATTTATTGTTGTGAGGATAAAGTGAGGTTTTTAAAATTTAATTTTACAACTCTTACCACAAAAGTGCGATGAATGATAAGTGCCATACCTAAACAGCTGACAGGCGACAAGGCGTATGACCAGGTGACTACTGGTACTGAGAAACCAGTGAACCTCACTGATTAAACCAGTGTCGGAACTTCACTGAATGAACCAGTGAATGCTCACTGATTGTCAGTGACACACTTCTGGCTATTTCAACCAGTGAGATTTCACTGGAAATCAGTGAGATTTCACTGTTTCATTTTAAGAGAGCACACTCGTCAAAATAGCCTTCTTTACGCCCTCGATACACAATGTACTATTATATTTTTATTTTAAAATTATCATTATAGTTTATTACTTGATTAAATATAGATTGGAAATTGTAAAATCCTCAACCAAAACAGAATACATTTAGTCGAACATTTCATTCTTAACCAAAAAAGATGCAATTTCCACCAAAAAGACGAATTTTCAACTAACATTAACAAAGTAGTTCAACTTAACCAAGTAGTTCAATTCTCAACTAAAAAGAATAATTTTCAACCAAGAAGATTAATTTGTTACCAAAAAAGTCAAATTTTCAAAAAAATACATGAATTTTCAAACAAATAGTTAAATTTTCGACTAAAGATTATTTATTAACCAAAAATCGAATTGTTACATTTTAAGTTAAAAAACCTAATTTTCACAGAAAAAGAACAAATTTTCAACAAAAAAGTAAAATTCTCAACCAAAACAGAATACATTTGATCAAACAGTTGCATTCTTAACAAAAAAAGATGACATTTACACCAAAAAGACGAATTTTCAACTAAAAAATATCAGTGTTTAACCAAAACTGAAATAATTCAATTTTCAGTTGCAAAAGTTATTTTTCAACACAAAAAAAAGTATTTCCAAGAAAATAGTTCAATTTTCTACCAAAGAGATGAATCGTCAACAAAAAAATTAATTTTTAACAAATAATTCAACTTTTAACCAAGTAGTTCAATTCTCAACTAAAAAGAATAATTTTCAACCAAGAAGATTAATTTTCTACCAAAAAAGTCAAATATTCAAGAACATACATGAATTTTCAACCAAATAGTTAAATTTTCGAGTAAAGATTATTTATTAACCAAAAATTTAACTGTTACATTTTAAGTTAAAAAACCTAATTTAAAAAAAAAGAACAAATTTTTAACAAAAAAGTAAAATCTTCAACCAAAACAGAATAAATTTAATCGAACAGTTGCATTCTTAACCAAAAATGATGAAATTTCTACCAAAAAGACGAATTTTCAACTAAAAAAGATCAATATTCTACCAAAACTGAAATAATTCAATTTTCAGTTGCAAAAGGTATTTTTCAACACAAAAAAAAAAGAATTTTCAATAAAATAGTTCAATTTTCGACCAAAGAGATTTATCTTCAACAAAAAAATTAATATTTAACAAATAATTCAACTTTTAACCAAGTAGTTGAATTTTCAACAAAAAAGATGAATTTTTAACGAAAAATGTAATACTTGATGTTTCAACCAAAAAATATTTTTATTTTAGATCAATAACAGTTGAATTCCATCAAAAAAAGAACGTATTTTCATCAAAATAGCTGAATTTTTAACGAAACCGAACAATTTTCAACAAGCATGATGAATCTTTAACCAAATAAATAAATGTTTAATAAAGTAGTTCAACTTTAAACCAAGTAGTTGAATTTTAAACTAACAAAGATAAATTTTCAACCAGAATAATTAATTTTAAACCAATAAAAGAAGACATTTTCAACAAAATACTTTAACTTTCTCCAAGTAGTTCAATTTTTAACTGAAAAGAGAAATTTTCAACTAAAAATGGAATAGTTAAATTTGAAAAAAAAATATATTTTACGAAAAATATTATAGCTGATAATTCTACCTGGAAACATTTTAATTTTAAATTAAAAGCAGTTACATTTAACCATAAAATACGAATTTACAAGAAAATAGTTGAATTCACAACCAGAACAGATTAATTTTCAATCAAACATTTGCATTTTTCAAACTACAAAAAAAAAAGAAATTTCTACTGAAAATGGTTGAATTTTCAACTAAGAAAGATTTTTCAGTCAAGAAGGAAACAAAATTTCAACCAAGTAGTTGAATTTTAAACTAATAAAGATAAACTTTCAATCAAAAAGATTAATTTTAAACCAATAAAAGAAGAAATTTTCAACAAAATAGTTCAACTTTCCACCAAGTAGTTCAATTTTTAACTAAAAAAGAGAAAAAATTTAAACTAAAAATGGAATAGTTGAATTTGAAAAAAAATTAATATTTAAACAAAAATATGATAGCTGATATTTCTACCTGGAAACATTGTAATTTTAAATCAAAAACAGTTAAATTTAACCACAAAATACGAATTTACAACAAAATAATTGAATCCTCAACCAAAACAGATTAACTTTCAATCAAATATTTGCATTCTTCAAACAAACAAAAAAATTAAATTTCTACTAAAAAGAGTTGAATTTTCAACCAAGAAAGATTTTCCAGTCAAGAAGGAAACAAAATTTAACCCAAGTAGTTGAATTTTAAACTAATAAAGGTAAATTTTCAACGAAAAAGATTACTTTTAAACGAATAAAAGAAGAAATTGTCAACAAAATAGTTCAACTTTCCACCAAGTAGTTCAATTTTTAACTAAAAAAGAGAAATTTTAAACTAAAAATGGAATAATTAAATTTAAAAAAATTGATATTTTACGAAAAATATGATAGCTGATATTTCTATCTGAAAACATTTTAATTTTAAATCAAAAACAGTTAAATTTAACAACAAAATACGAATTTACAAGAAAATAGTTGAATCCACAACCAAAACAGATTATTTTCAATCAAACATTTGCATTTTTCAAACTACCAAAAAAATGAAATTTCTACTAAAAAGGGTTGAATTTTCAAACAAGAAAGATTTTTCAGTCAAGAAGGAAACAAAATTTAAACCAAGTAGTTGAATTTTAAACTAATAAAGATAAATTTTCAACCAAAAAGATTACTTTTAAACGAATAAAAGAAGAAATTGTCAACAAAATAGTTCAACTTTCCACCAAGTAGTTCAATTTTTAATTAAAAAAGAGAAATTTTAAACTAAAAAATGGAATAGTTGAATTTGAAAAAAATTAATATTTAACGAAAAATATGATATCTGATATTTCTACCTGGAAAAATTTTAATTTTAAATCAAAAACAGTTAAATTTAACCAAAAAAATAAGAATTCACAACAAAATAGTTGAATCCACAACCAAAACAAATTAATTTTTAATCAAACATTTGCATTTTTCAAACTACCAAAAAAATGAAATTTCTACTAAAAATAGTTGAATTTTCAACTAAGAAAGATTTTTCAGACAAGAAGGAAACAAAATTTAAACCAAATTGTTGAATTTTCTACAAAAAAGTTGATTTTTTTTACGAAAATAGTGGAAGTTTCTTCCCAAAAAGACGAATTTTCATCAAAACAGTTGAAATTTCAACTAAAAAGGATAATCTTTTTAAAAATTTGTTGAATTATCATCAAAATAACTAAATTTTCAATCAAAAATATAATAGTAGACTATTCAACCAAAACTATGTAGCTCAACAAAAAATTGTTGGATTTTCTTGTTGTGCTTTACATATTAATTCAGTTATAATTTATAGACTAAAGAATAATAGTTTTAAGAAACGTTAAAGTTCATTTTTAATAAATTTAAAATATTATGTTAGAAATCTGAAAATATTCCTTAGAACTGAAGTTACTTTAAAGTAAGAAAGAAGAAGTTAAAAACGTTGGAAAGTTTAATCGAATGAACTTTTCTGCAGGTTAAATGTCTAAACCGTTAAACGTAGAAATCATTCAAATTGTTTAAACATTTAACCGGCCAAGCGCGCATCACTAATTGTAATATGTCTTACTTCATTCGCTTTAACCCGTAGTGGTCACACTGGGTCTAGATGACCCCCGACAATTTTAGAGTTGATGCAGCTTCCAAGATATGTTTTTCAGAAACTTTTTACTTTTTCTAAATGTAATACTTCATAAAATATATTGTTTCAAAAATTTTTTAAACTTTCTTCACTTTTTTCACACCTTTAAAATTGATTTATTTCAATTTATGAGTTTCATTAAGATTGACAACTTCAATCTTCAATATAAATATACTTTTTGGAAAGGATATGATGCTATTTTTTTATTAAAAATATACTATTTCAAGACTAGAACCCAGAAAGTTTTTTGCTTTATCTCAAAAATTGAAAGTTTTAGAAATTTTGTAATAAAAAGTCAAATTTTTCAAAATTTGGGTTTTCTTGCGTTTTTTCAACATTAAAAAATTTTTTTAAACAATTAGATTATAAAGAGAAAGTCTTAAACTTCATTCTCATGGAAGTTTTGAGCCAATATATCGAAAAGAACGCAAATGGCAACCGTTTTTTTGCGTGGGGTCACCTGGACCCATAGTGTGATCAATACGTTATTTTTCGGAGGTGTGACCACTACGGGTTAAAAAGGTCAGAAAAATGATGAATAATTATTTTTTCTGTAATGTTTTTTTTTCCAAGCAATTTCTTTTACTTTTTTTTGGAGCGAGCGACTTAGTCCCACACTGCGGGGTAAAGTCGCTCACTCTTCAAGGGATGGCAAATAGTCGTTTGTGAATTAAATGTTTGCTTCTGGTTAATAGTACGAAAGAGGGTCAAATAGAGATTATTTGTAGCATCAATGCCTAATTTAAATTCCTTCTTAGACTTTATTACAAAAAAACCGAAAAAAACGAGCCGCTTAGCCCCATTTTACGGTAGATTCTGTACTAGTAATTTTTTTTAAATAGGATAATAACATAATAGAAAAAGAAGCTTTTTTGTGCATGTTTTGTTTTTACAATACAGAGAGACGTCTAGGTCGTAGTGGGTGGTTAGATTGAATGTAGAGAGGGAGAGTGCGTTCCTGGCTCAGTAGCACACTTTCATCCACTTTCATCGAGTCGAGTTGCTTCCTTGCCGAGGAGCAAGCTACGTTCATGTACGATAGAAAATTATAAGAAACGATAGGGAGAGGTTGAAATAAAGAAAGTGAAAGAGAAACATTGATCAACTGCTGGACAACTAGTACGAGAGTAAGAGTGAAAAGGTAATCATTCTGACTTTTAATCCTTTACAAACTTTCCCGGAACAAATCATTCAATTCAACTCGAGTTGAACAATTTTCTTTCAAAGAAGCCTGTTCAAAAGTATAAATATCTTCATTCCCTGATGGAAAAAAATTTTACAAGAAAGTACAACATATCTATAACTGTAATTTTTGGTTAAAACGTGTACTTTGTAGTAAAAAAATGTGCAAAAAATACAATTAAATACAAATAGCTAATTTTTTCTTGTATTTTAAAAAATCAACAATAAAGTTTAAGTTTCTACAATTCAAAAATTTGTATAACTTTTTATTAATATTTTTTTACTTTGTTGTAAAAATCTACAAGATATTACAGAATACTGCAAGAGTTTACATTTTTTTAGTTTGGGTGTTTGACGTCGTGTAAACACTTTTGATTTTACTCAAATTATTTGAGAAAATTACAAATCTTTACAAAAAAATACAAGATTTCACCAAAGTTGAGATATTGGCCAACTGAATTTAAAATTATGTTGTAAATACTCGTAGCTTA
The DNA here is from genome assembly GCA_932195095.1 of Andricus curvator. Classification (NCBI taxonomy): domain Eukaryota; kingdom Metazoa; phylum Arthropoda; class Insecta; order Hymenoptera; family Cynipidae; genus Andricus; species Andricus curvator. Next base: position 229,018 of record CAKNYM010052333.1, on the reverse strand, counting down.
TTGAAGGAATGTACAAATTTAAACAACAACAAAATATACATTTTTACAAGCAATACTTTTAGAATCCACACCACCGTTTTGACGATTTTTTTTTAAATTTAAATTTTACCTATCCACATCTATTAAACGTAGTTTTAAATTAGGGATGCTATTTATTTTTCAAAATAACTTTATGTAAATTAATTCAGATAGGGAAATGCATTATAATTGATTAAACCTTATTTGAAAGTGTGTATAAGTTTATTTTACAAGATATTAACATTCAGTGACACAGTCATCACTGTTGCATTATTAATAAGAACGATGGATTTTATTAATTATATCATTTGTGAAAAACGCACCTAACTTCAGCTGACAGTTCCGTATCAGATAAAGAGTTGTTATCTTTAAAATGATATCAAACTTATTAAAAATCCAATATTTTGATAATTTAGAAATAAAATTTGGAAGCTTTTAAATGATCTTTGAAGGTTTTAAGAAAATAAAAAATTTTCTTATTCGAGAAAGTTTAAGGTATATATAGAAGTATTGAAAAGATTCCAAAATAATTTAAAACTTGAAAAGATTTCAAAACATTAAAAAAAATGTAGATTTTTGAAGATTTCGAACAAAAAATTTTGAAGCCTTTTAAAAGTTTTGAGGGGTTTCAAAAGAATAACATTTTTTATCAAAATTCCTAGAAAAACTAAAAATGTTTTTTTTTGTTTTGAAAAATTAATTTTAAAAGAATATTTAAAAAGATTTCCAAAATTTTCGAAAAAGAATCCGGAAGATAGTGTATCATATTGTATCATACTGTATCATATTGTGCCATATTGCATCACACTGTATCATATCGTGCGTCATACTATATCATACAGAATCATATTACGTATCATATTGTATTATATTACACCTATTTCATCATATTGCATCATATTATATGATATTGTATCACATTTTATGGTATTGTATCATATTGTATGAGGATGTATCATATTACATCATATTTTATAATAGTGTATTTTATCGTATGATATTGTATGATATTGTATCATATTATTTTATAATTTATCACATTGTATAATGTGGTTTCATGTTTTATCGTACTGTGTGATATTGTATGGTATTGTATCATATCACTCCCAACCCAACGACAATTCACTAACGTCTCAAAAAAATTTCAATTCATAAAGGTAACTAGTTAAAGTTACTAGATAAAGTAACTTCAAGTTACTTAAAAAGTTACTTTTATTATTTTATTATTTATTCATAAAAACTTAATTTAAAAATAAATACGCAATAGTTAAAGTGAATAAAAAATACACAATAAATTTCGACAAGAGAACAACAATATATATGTCGGAGAAATTTCAGAAGAATACTCAACAATTCTTCTAAACGCCTGGCGCGTTTTAGGCGATTAGAAGAAACCAAACATACAGCATTAAAGCACACATTAAATGGTTATCTAACATTTCATTTTTATTTTCATCTAATTAATGAAATATACTTTAATAAAATAATGAGAATAATGATTTTATGCCAATATATTTAAGAAGTCTAATTTCAAAGCGGGAATTTTCAACAAAAAATTTAATTTGCAACCAACCAGTTGAATGATCAGAATAAGTTAAATTTTCAGTGAAAAAAAAATTAATTTTTAATTTAAAACATCGAACTTTTAACATAGAAGATTAATTTTCTACCAAAAAAGATGAATTTTCAGCATAATACATAAATTTTCAACCAAATAGTTAAATTTTTAATCAAAAAGATTACTTCTCTAACAAATAGACGAATTTTCAACAAATAACATAAATTTTCAACCAAATAGTTTGAACAATGGATGTTATGCTAGTTTCTAAACATTTTAAACTAAATAGTCGAGTTTCTAAACTAAAATAGATCAATTATGAACCAAAAATAGTGTAGTTAAATTTTCGTTTCAGAAAATTAATTTTCAATAAAAAAAAAGAATTTGCTATAAAAGTGTAATTTTGTACCAAATAGTTGAATTTTCTACAAAAGTGTTGAATTTTCAAGCGAAAAAGACGAATTTCTACAAATAAGTTGAATTTTCAACCCAACCATATAAATTTTCAAAAAAAATGTTAAATTTCCAGTTTAAACAATTAATTTTTAATTTGAAAGAAAACGAATTTTGAACACAGTAGATTAATTTTCTACCAAAAAAGACGAAGTTTCAACAAAATACATAAGTTTTTAAACAACTAGTTTGAACATTAGATTTGATGCTAGTTTCTAAAAAAAAATTAAGTAAAGTATTAATTTTCAATAAAAAAACGAATTTTCTACAAAACAGTTTAATTTTGTACCCCAGAATATGAATTTTCAACGAAAAAGTAATTTTTAGTTACAAAATTCATTTTTAACAAAAAAAGAGATTTCAACTAAAAGTATGAATTTTTAACCAACAAAAAAATTAACTTTTTAGAAAGTAGTTCAACATTCAACCAAATAGTGAAATTTTCAACCTAAAATGATGAATTTTTAACAAAAAGTGTATTATGTATTTGATATTTTAACAACAAAATATTTTAATTTAAAACAAGTAACATTTGGATTTAACCAACAAAAACGAACCCTCAATAAAATACTTGAATCCTCAACTAAAAAAGATTAATTTTCGACCAAACATTAAAATTTTTAACCAAAAAATTATTTTTCTACCAAAAAAGATGAATTTTCAAAAAAAAAGTTAATTTTCAACTAAAACGGAATAATTTTCATCCAGACAGTTGCATTTTTAACTAAAATAGGTAAAATTTATAAAGAAAGAGATAAATTTTCAAACAACAACCAAATTTTAGTAAAGAAAGGGCCTAGGGCGCGCACCTATTGGATCTCGCGCTTCGCGCTTTATTAGGTATTCATCTCGCGCTTCGCGCTCGATAATGCATTCACCTCG
>CAKNYM010052333.1:165055-221107 GCA_932195095.1 Andricus curvator | reverse complement strand
CCCGCACATATAATTTTGAAATTTGGAAAAAAGTGGTCTAAAAATTTTTGAAAATGCTCTAACTTTTTGAATTTGCATCCAAAATGGCTGGTTAACGAACTCGATTCCTCTTTTCGCCCCCTGAAACTGTGTGCCAAAGCACAATCTAATCCGATTAGTCTTTCAAAAGTTATCCGATATACAGACGACGACGACGACGACGACGACAACGACAACGACAACGACAACGACAACGACAACGACAACGACAACGACAACGACAACGACAACGACAACGACAACGACAACGACAACGACAACGACAACGACAGACAGACAGACACCGACGTAAAAACCATTTTTTCTGACTCAGGGGGCCTCAAAACGTCGACATTTGATGGAATCCGCGAAAGTCATTTTTCACATAAAACCAATACTTTCTCATTATGATGAGAATGTAAAAATTGCAATCAAATTGTTGAATTTTCAAGCCAAAAAGGTGAATTTTCAATTATTTCAATTATTATTAAAAAAATTATTGTTATTATAATTATTATGTTAAAAAAAAGATTATTATGAAGAGAAATTACAAGAATTTATCTACTTTAAATTAAAGGAAAATTGTTTTTCTTTTTAGTAAATGGCTGAATTTATCATTTAACATGCTTCATTTGAACTCTGAACACATATTTTTCCAGGAATTTTATAACTTTTATTACTTCAAATTGTAACTTGTGGTAGTGAAATCATAAACGCGGCTATTTTACGTTGTAACATTTACAGAAAACCACAAAAAATGCGTTCAGAGTTCAAATTATACATGTTGAATGGTAAATTTCGCCATTTAATTTTTTCTGCAACCGAATTGCAAAATAAAAAGAGAATTTTTACCTAATGAAACTTGTAAAAACGTAAACCTTAATCAAAAGCCTTTTTAAATATATATGACAAAAATGTTAATTTTCAACTAAATAGTTGAAATTTCTACCAAAATAGTTGAATTAAAAAAAAATACGTGAATTTTCAACCAAATGGTTGAATTTTTACACCGAAAATATTAATTTCCAAAAAAAAAGTTAATTTTCAGCCAAATAGGCGAATTTTCTACCATTTTCAAACCATAAAGACGAATTTTTAACAACAACAAATTAAATTTTCAACAAAAAAGTTCATTTTTAACCAAATAGTTGAATTTTCTACCAAAATATTTGAATTTTCTGTGAAAAACAAACGAATTTGTAATCAAATAGTTAAATTTTCTACCAAAGAGATCAATTTCCAACTAAAATTATGAATCTTTAACCAAATAGCTGCATTTTTAACAAAGTAGTTCAACCAAGTAGTTACATTTTCAACCAGAAAAGACGAATTTTCAACAAAAATGTTCGTTATTTTTCAATAAACTAGTTGAACTTTCTACAAAATAGATGAATTTTTAACAAAAAACATGAATTTTCAACCAAAATAGATGAATCCTCAACGAAAAATATAATAGTTTATATTATTTCAACTCAAAAAGATGTTAATGTGAAATCAAACACAATTGATTTGAACAAGATTTTGAATTGAATTGAACAAAAAATAATGAGATAAAAAATCTCATTATTTATTATACGAAACGAAAAAATCTGAATTTTGAACCAAGAAAGAAAAAAAAATTCACTAAATTATTGAATTTTCAAGCCAAAAAGATGAATTTTCTATAAAAAAGTCGCATTTTAAAACCGAAATTATGAATAAATTTTCAACAAAAAAAGTTACTTTACAACCAAATAGTTGAACTTTCTACCAAAATAGTTGAATTTTTAAAGAAATGCAGACATTTTCAATGAAGTAGTTAAATTTTTAAGAAAAATGGATGAATTCTCAACGAAAAATATAATAGTTGATATTATTTCAACAACAAATTTTTATTTAAAACAAAAGAGATTAATTTTCTACCCATAAGTGACACATAAACCATAAACTTTTCCTAATAGGAGATATACAAAAAACACAAAGTAACTTCAAAGTAACTAAAATTAAAGTTCCAAGCTATTGCAAAAATCGTAATCAAGTTACGTTACAAGTTACTTTTTAAAATAGTAACGAAGTTAACCTAAAATTTACAAATAACGTAACTTCTCAGTAATTTAGTTACTTGTAACAAGTTACTACCCAACTTGGTTTTCAACCTACAAAAATGAATTTTCAACCAAATGGTTGAATTTCCAAACAAAAAAGATTTGACTTCAACCAAACAGTTGAATTTTCAAAGCAAAAAGGCGAATTTTTTAAAAGACAGTTGAAATATCAACGTGACAAGTTGAATTTTTAACAAAATATATAAATTTAAAAAAATAAATAAATGTTCAATAAGCAGAAAGACAAATTTTGTAGAAGAAGAATTTCCACCAAAATATTTTACAACCAAAAAGATAATTTTCAAGAAAGAAGGATGAATTTTCAAATAAATATAGTTGTAATTTAAAAAAAATACATTTTCAAGCAAAAAGGCTTTTTAAGAAGATGAATTTCCAAAAAAAGGTAATTTTCAACCAAGAAAGATGAATTTTCAATCAATAAGGACGAATTTTCTATAAAAAAGATGACTTTTTAACAAGATAATTAAATTTACAAATAAAAGAGATTAAACTTCAACCAAAGTTGAATTTTCAAACAAAACAAGTTAAGTTTTAACCAAACAGTTGCATTTACTACCAAATAGTTGGACTTTCAATTAGAAGAGATGAATTTTAAACAAAATAGATGAATTTTTGACCAAAGGTGTTTATTTTCATGCCAAAAAGACGAACTTTTTAGAATACAGTAACATTTTCAACAAAAAAGTTCATTTTCGACCAAGAAAGATGAATCCTGAACCAAAAAGATTACTTTTCTACCATTCAAGAAGAATATCAATTTAAATGGATGAATTTTGTATCCAAAAAGGCGAATGTTAAAAAACCGTTCAATTTTCAACCAAAAAAAGATGACTTTTTAACAAAATAGTTGAATTTTCCGCCAAATATTTAAGTCTTCAACCAAATAGTCGCATTTTTAACCAAAAAGAATGAACTTTCAACAAAAAATAGTTGAATTTTTTTAGTGGGTTCTAGTTCTAGTTGAATTTTTCAGTTTTAGTTTAAATTAATGCAGTTCACATTTAAGCGAAAAAACGAGAAAAAGGGGCAGCTTTTTGAAAACAGGGGGAAAATAATGAATAGAGGAAAGAGTGTGAAGAGTGTACCTGAATTTGAAATAATTTGATTTTAAACATTTTCAACTCAAAAATGTCCAATTGTTAAGGCTTGCAATTCGAAAAATTAAAACTTTGAATAAGAATTCACGAAATAGTTCAATTTCAAACGCTATTAATTAAAAAATTTCTAATTATAAAGCTTTAATGAGAAATTAATACATTTTTAATGTTCTCAATTAAAATCGTAAAATTTTTTCTAATTTTGAATTTCCAATTTTAAAGGTTTCTTTGTGATTAAAACTGAATCTAAGTATAACGAACTTATTCTGAGAAAAATAGAAAAAAATAGATTAGCCGCATTTTTCTTCAAAAAGTCGCATTTTTTTTAAAGTTGAAAAAAGTCGAAAAAGTCGCCCGATCCAAGCCCTGGAAAAGGAAAGGATACTTTTTTTGATTACTTTAGAATTCCTGAGAACATTCAAATATTCTGGTCATGGTAAGACAATAAAAGGAAAAAGTGGAGCGCATTTCACGACGAAAGATAATTTCCGAATTCCGATGGATTTTCAAGAAAAGTAGAGTGTAGAAATCTGAAAAAATGCGCGCGGTAATTCTTGAAAAGAAATTGGGAGTGTGCAGTTTCATCGTAAAACGCTAGTATAAGAGTTTGCAAGGTAAATATTTATGAGATCGTGAAGTGCGCGTGAGGTCGCTTTTATTTCTTAACGACGAAAGACCGATTACAAATAGAAAAAATCACACAGAGAAAGTAAGTGTATTACCATCTAACACGACGAGTTTAAGAGATCGTCAACAGCAAATTATCGCCTTTCTCAAATTTTCAAATAGTTGCACAATCAGGGTGTCTAGTGATCAGGCAATTTGAAATTCCCGGTTTTTTCCCGGTCAAATATTTTTCCCCCGACCAAGTTTTATATGTCTTTTTGTGATTTTTAAAAGTCAAAGTATACATAGAAATAGAAATTTTAACATAATATACATATAGAAAAAATCTGCCCGCTGGGCGAGCATACTCTCATCGTGCGCTGCGCGCGCGGCTCCCAAGTTTGAGCGCGCCTGGGGCGCGCACCTGTTGGATCTCGCGCTTCGCGCTCGATCATTGTACATCTACCACATTTTTGCATAGGACTTTTGAAATTATAGGTCAAACCATCAAAAACTAAAATTTAATAATTGTGAATTCTCTTTTGTTAAAGCTCCTTCGGCTTTAACGAACACATTCTCATCACGAGTCTCGTGAGAAAAAAGGTTAAAAGCAAGTTTTTAGATCTAATTTGAAAAGAATTTTGTTATCAAACATTTTATTGTACCTTGTGTCTTTTTATCAAAAAATTTAATTTGTTTATTTGTAATTTTATTTTTCACGATTAAACAAAAACTACGCGTCTTATCAAGGAATGATTAATAACAAATTTGTAGCTCTTGTTTGGGTGAACAGCTTTTGTCTATTTATTATTTTCGTGGCTTGTGTCGTTTTCCGTGAGGATCAATTGTTCGATTTTCCGAGTACTACGAATAGCCGTACATAGAATTTTCAAATCTTGAAAAAAATGGTCTCAAAAATTTTGAAAATGCTATAACTTTTTAAATTTTTATCCAAAAAAGCTGGCTAAAGAACTTGTCCTTTTCTCTTAGGTCTTAAAAAAGTGTGCCAAAGCTCAATCCAATCCGATCATTTTTTGGAAAGTTATCGTGTCTACAGACAGACTAAACACTACATACAGACCACAGACAGACAGCTTCTTAAATATCGTTTTTTCTGACTCAGAGGGTCTCAAAACGTGGAGATTCAATGAAAAACGAATAAGTTAAATTTCACATAAAACCAATATCTTCTCATAAGAATGAGAATGTAAAAAATTTGATCTTTTGTTTATTTGGTAATGTCATTTTTCACGATTAAAACCAAAAACACGCGTCCTATAAAAACATAATTCTTCACAAATTTGTTGATATTTTTTAGGTTCACAATTTTTGTTGATTCATCTTTTTTTGTATCTTGCATAGTTTGACCGCAAAATCGAATTATTGTTGATTTTTCATTATTTTTTGTGGGGTCAAAATTTGAATTTTCGATTTTTCAAGAAAACACAAAAAGTTGTTATGATAATCTTATAGGTACATAGAATTATGAACTCTTAAAAAAATTGGTCTCAAAAATTTTGAAAATGCTTTAACTTTTTGAATTTTGATCCAAAATAGCTGGCTAACGAGCTTGTCTTTTTCTTTTAGGTCTTAAAAAAGTGTGCCAAAGCTCAATCCAATCTGATCATTTTTTCGAAAGTTATCGTGATAAAGTAGAAAAAAGTAGATTTTTCGATCGAATACAAAAAATTCCCGGTCCTAAACAAAATTCCCGTGTTTTTTCCCGGTTTTTTCACGGTCCAATGGGATTGCTGGGGTTTTCGTGGTTTCCCGGTCCGCTAGACACCCTGACAATGTGCATCGTAAATCATAACTAAATTTTACCTGGTCTCTGGAGGTTTCATTTTTCATTCATTTTTTTGTGAAATAGATTATTGTATGTATAATAGGGTGGTCCAAAATTTGTTTTTTTTTTTCGAATTTTCATGCACATCGCCCGGAAATTTGTTCGAATCCACAAAAAATAAATCCATTTTTTTTTTAAGAAAAATGATATTAAGATATGGCGCAAGCCCCATGAAGTTTAACACGTATTTCCCATAAGAAAAAAATATGTTTTTGTAAATTTTACTCTGAATCATCAATATTAGGTGAATCGAGTTGAAACTCAACATTTCTCTTCACAAATAGTAAACATAATTGTTTAAAAAAATTATTATTGCTGATAATTATCTTCTCCTATATTAATGCTAGATAGTTGCGGTTTTTTTTAGATTTTTTAATTAAAGTACACTTTTTACTTAGTAAGGTGATAATTAATGCAAGCCAATAAACATAATCGTTTAAACAATTTATTACTGTTTATAAATCTATTTTTTCTTAGATATTTGCTATAAAGCTGCGGTTTTTTCTGAAACTTTTAACTTTACTTTGAATATATTTTTCTGAAATGAAACTGATATTTTAAATATTCTTTTAAATTTTCTATCTGGATCATGTTAAATGTAAACATTTCCTTGAAGTAGTTACTGAGAGCCTTTTTGTTTAATTATTATTATATTAATATTTATTATTTGCTCCTAACTAAAAAGTCAAAGAAAAGCTGAATATGTCTAATATCTAGCATTACTTAGGATAATATAGTTATGAACAGCAATAATTTGTGTAAACAGCTATGTTTGATAAATTGCATTATTTCTTACCTCGCTCTTAGTAAAAAGTTGACAAAAAGTGGAAAATTTTAGACAAAAATTGCAACTTTTTAGCATTATGCAAAGAGAATATTATTATAAATAATAATAATAATAAATGGTTTGAACAATCATTTCTCTTAAATTCAATTTATTATTGCCTCATTCTAATTGTAAAGTGAACAAAAAGTGGAAAATCTAAAAAAACTGCCGAGCATTAATATAGGAGAATATTATTATAAATAATAATGAATTGTTCAAAGAGATATTTCTGTCAAATTTAATAGATTGTTGCCTTTAAAACATTTATTTAAACATCTAGTTGTACATTGAAAGTAATACTTTCTATTCTAGAAACAACGTGTATTTGAAGAAACCGCAAAAAAATCATAATTAGCACAACAACTCGCAAAACCCTATTTTTCACGTATGGGGTTTTTTGGGACACTACAAAACAGACTTATGGGGGTGATATTCAAAAAGTAATTTTTGATTTCATATTCTATGGCTAATTGTGAAGTGAAATGTAGAGTTTCAACTCGATTCACCTAATATTGACGATTATGAATCAGTTACAAAAAAAAGGCATATATTTGTTTGTGAATTCGAACAAATTTGCGGGCTACATGCATGAAAATTCGAGAAATTTTTTCCTGGACCACCCTAATGTACCCCCCTTCCTTAATTAACTGTAAATGAGGTTTCCTAAATTTATTTTAAATTATTGAAAAAAATGAAGCCACAGAAAATTTCAGTATTCAGTTAAATTATACATTAGAGTGGTCCAACAATACATTGGAAATTTTTTTTTCGAATTTTCATGCATATCGCCCGGAAATTTGTTCGAATCCATAAACAAATAAATCAATTTTGTTTGTTGAAAAAAATGTTATTTAGAGGTGGTGCAACGCAAGCCCCACGAAGTTTAACACGTATTTCCCATAAGAAAAAAAGACTTTTTTTTCAATTTATTCAGAATCGTCAATATTAGCTGAATCGAGTTGAACCTCAACATTTATCTTCACAAACAGCTATAGAATACGAATAAAATATTACTTTTTAAATATCACTCCCATAAGTCTGTTTGATAGGGTCCCAAAAAAACCCCATAGGTGAGAAAATGGGTTTTGCGAGTTTTTGGCGCTAATTATGATTTTTTGCAGTTTTTTTAATGCAAATTGTTTCTAATACATGAAATACTACTTTATAGTGATAATTAGATGTTTAAATAAATCGTTTAAACAATTTATTATTGTTTTTAGCAATTTTCTCTCCGAAAAAAAAAATTTTCCACTTTTTGTTCACTATTCAATTAGAGCGAGGAAAAAATCTATTAAATTTAACAGAAATACCTCTTTAAACAATTTATAATTATTTATAATAATATTCTCCTATAGTAATGCTAGAAATTTGCAGTTTTTTCTGACATTTTCCACTTTTTGTACACTTTACAATTAGAGTGAGGTAAACATTAATTAACGTTATCAAAAATAAGGGTTTAAACAATTTATTACTATTTTTAATAATATTCTCTTTAAATAATATCAGAAACTTGCGGTTTTTTCTAAAATTTTCTCCTTTTTGTCCACTTTTCGATTAGGGCGAGGCAATAATAAATTCAAGTTTTAAAAAAATTATTATTTAAACCATTTATTATTATTTTTAATAATATTCTCTTAGAATAATGCAAGAAAATTGCAGTTTTTTCAAAAATTTCCCACTTTTTGTCCAATTTTCAATTAAAGTGAGTTAAATTATTAATTAAAGTTAACAAAATTGATTGTTTAAACCATTTTTTATTATTATTATTAATATTCCATTTGAATAATGCTGGAAAGTTGCGGTTTTTTCTTAAATGTATTACTATTTGTCTATACTTTTCACTCAGGGTGAGTTAATAATTAATTCAATTTAGCAAAAATAATTACTTAAACAAATTATTATTGTTTATAACTATATTCTTCTTTATTAATACTATATAGTTGCGGTTCCTTCTAAAATGTTCAACTTTTTACCCACTGTGCACTTATTAAAGTAATAAATAATGCAAGTTAACAAACATAGTTGCTTAAACAATTTATAATTGTTTATAACTATCTTCTCTTAGATAAGTGCTAAAAAGTTGCGATTTTTTTCCGAACTCTTAAAATTTTTGTCCACTTTTCACTTAGTGAGGTAATAATTAATAAAAGTTAACAAACATGCTTATTTAAGCAATTGATTATTGATTATAACTATCTTCTCTTGAAGTAACGCTAGAAAATTTTTTTCTTCTAAATCTTAAGTTTTGCTTTGAATTTTTAGTTATGAACCAATAATAAGTGAACCTCAACAAGAATCATTTTTTAAATATTATTGTAGTTTTTTAAGTGAATTATTTTTGCTCTTTTCTCAATGTTTAAAAAAATTATTTTTAAACGAAAAAGCTATCTTACACAAGAGACAAAAGAAATGGAATAATTAGGAGGTGGGAGGACTAAGTCTGTTAATGATTTGTAAAAGTTTTGTTTTAAATTACAACAAGAAGTTTATTGCAAAGCGTAAGAGAAAAATTTGGAATTGAAAATATTTTGATAGCAGCCCCCCCCCCACCTCCAGCAAAATATATCCACGAAAAAGAAAGTGATTATTCAAAATATGTTTGTCTCTAATGTTTATTTATTATTTTTCATAATATTTTTCCAGTATTAATATAGAAGAAGATAGCTATAAACAATAATAAATTGTTGAAAAAATTATTTTTGTTAACATTAATAAACAATAGTTTACTCTAATTGAAAATTGGACAAAAAGTTAGAAATTTCAGAAAAAACCGCAATTTCTAGCATTATTCAAAGATAATATTAACAATAATAAATTGTTCAAACAATTATTTTTGTTAAAATTAATAAACAATAGTTCACTCTAATACCACCTCTAAATATAATTTTTTTCAAGTTAAAACTCTCCATTTCTCTTCAAAATTAGCCATAGAATATGAATCATATATTACGTTTTGAATATCATCCCCATAAGTTTTTTTTTAGGGTCCCAGAAAACCCCATAAGTGAAAAACTGGGTTTTGCGAGTTTTTGTGCTAATTATGATTTTGTTGCGGTTTCTTTGAATACAAGTTGTTTCTAATACAGAAATTATTACTTTCTATTGACAATTAGATGTTCAAATAAATTGTTTAAACAATTAATTATTTTTTATAGCATTTTTCTCTCAGAATAATGCTAGAAAGTTACAATTTTTTCTAAAACTTTCCACTTTTTATCCACTTTTCAATTAGAGTGAGGTAACAATTAATTAAACTTAACAAACATAATCGTTTAAACAAATTACTATTGTTCATAACTATCTTCTCCTATAGTAATGCTAGATAGTTGCGGTTTTTTCTGTTATTTTCCACTTTCTTCAACTTTTTACTTAGAGCGAGGTAATAAATAATGCAATTTATCAAACATAATTGTTTACACAATTTATTATTGTTCATAACTATATTATCCTACAGTAATGCTAGATAGTTGACATTTTCAGCTTTTCTTTGAATTTTTAGTTAGGAACAAATAATAAATATCAATATAATAATAATTTTGAAAAAATGCTCTCAGTATCCACTTCAAGGAAAATTTACATTTTATATGATTCAGACAGAAAATTAAAAAAAATATTCCAAATATCCTTTTTATTTCAGAAAAATATATTTACAAAAAAGAAAAACATTATTCAAAAAATGATGATCTCTACTAATGTTTATTCATTATTTGTTTATAACTGAAAAGCCAAAGCAAAGTAAAAAATTTCAGAAAAACCGCAGCTTTATAGTAAATATCTAAGAAAAGATAGTTATAAACAGTTATTAATTGTTTAAAAAATTATTTTTGTAAACTTGCATTAATTATCACCTCACTAAGTAAAAAGCGGACTATAATTTAAAAATTTCAGAAAAAACCGCAAGTATCTATAGTATTAATATTAGAGAAGATAATTAAAAATAATAATAATTCTTTTAAACCATTATGTCTGCTAAGTTGCATTTTCAATCAGAATATTATTAAAATAATCATTCATTGTTTAAACAATTATTTTTATTACCTCTAATTAATTATTATCTCACTCTAATTGATTAGTTGACAAAACGAGGAAAAATTCAGAAAAAACTGCAACTTTCTAGAATCATTCTAAGAGAATATCATTATAAATAATAATAAATGATTTAAACATTTTTTATGTTAAATGTAATTCAAACATACTATAGTATTTAAATTTAAAATTAGTAAATAAAATTTACAAATTACAAATTAAATATTTAAAAATTTTAAATAATTTTAAAAATTAGAAAATAGTATTTTTGCCTCGCAAAAAAGAGTTACTTTTTTATTCATAAAATCAGAATTTTTTTTTCGAAATTTTGTCGCTTGTTAGTACGATAGACACGTCTTTTTTACGTAAACTTTTTGAATTTGAAGCAATTCGAAGCATCCGTTCGTCAGTTATCGTGGCTACCATTGAAAAAAATAAATACGAGAAAAGGGGTTTTGGGAATTTTTGGGAAGTATAGATTATAGGCGGATTCATTTTCCAACTTTTTTCTGATTGAATTTTAATACCCCGCAAAAGTTACCCATGGATACCAACTTTTCACTTGCGAAACCTTTTTTCGATCGGACATCTTCTATTCGTTTTTGGATTTGAAAATTCAATTTTTTTAAAATAGAATATTTTTCCTAATGGTTCAAAAATCCTGGCAAACTTATTATATGCGCAGTTATTACTACTGAACACTAATATAAAATTAGAAATTTAAAAGAAAATTTGTTGATAAATTTAGATTTTTTTTTAAATGAGTAAAAAAGGTTTTTTGATTGAGTAAAATACACACATTTTTGAAAAAGTTGAATGTGTTAAATCTGAAATTTCTTCAGCTCGACCCAAAGAAACATGTTATCATTCTAATTTTCCAGAACAACATTTTGTCGCGATTTAGACATTTTTGGATATTGGGAGTTTTTTTGCGATTATGGAAAGTTTCAGACATTACGAAAACAATTTCATACACGAAAGCAAAATAATAATATGTTTCTTTGGTTTAAGCTGAAGAAATTTCAGGTTTAACATACTCAACTTTCCAAAGAAGTGTGTATTTAACTCAATCTAAAAAAAAATTCTGGTGATTTTATCAGAATTATAGTAAATTCACCAAAATTTTACTGACTTTCTCAGAATTCTAATAAATTCAATCAAACTATCAATTTTTTCTTTCTGTTTATCTGTTCTGTTTATCAATTTTTTATATTTAACATATATATCTTTAAAAAATTGAATTAAATGTAAAACTCTTCTTTTGATTGTAATAAAATTATAAAAAATTCAATACCTATAAATGTAGTTGTATACCATTAAACCATTTCCCTTTCAGGGTAGGCGTGACACTACCCGATTCGGGTAGTGTTTCTAGGTGGATAGTTTTCTTGTAGTTATGAATAACTACAAATTTGGGCTCACCACACCCATAATAATAGTTAATTTTACATAATTCTAGTAATTTAATGAAAATCTATCTAATTACAAAATTTTACAGAATTCTATTAAATTTAAAAGAATTCTGGTGATTTTATCAGAATTATAGAAAATTCAACACCTATAACTGTAGTTAATTTAACTCTAGTTCTAGTAAATTGAATGAAAATCTATTTAATTACAAAATTTAACAGAATTCTATCAAATTTAAAAGAATTCTGGTGATTTTATCAGAATTATAGTTAATTCACCAAAATTTTACTGACTTTCACAGAATTCTAAAAAATTTAACAAAATACCTATCAATTTTTTTCTTTCTTTATGTTTATCAATTTTTTATATTTAACATATATATCTTTAAAAAATTGAATTAAATGTAAAACTCTTCTTTTGATTGTAATAAAATTATAAAAAATTCAATACCTATAAATGTAGTTAATTTTACATAATTCTAGTAATTTAATGAAAATCTATCTAATTACAAAATTTTACAGAATTCTATTAAATTTAAAAGAATTCTGGTGATTTTATCAGAATTATAGGAAATTCAACACCTATAACTGTAGTTAATTTAACTCTAATTCTAGTAAATTTAATCAAAATCTATTTAATTACAAAATTTAACAGAAATTTTATTAAATTTAAAAGAATTCTGGTGATTTTATCAGAATTATAGAAAATTCAACACCTATAACTGTAGTTAATTTAACTCTAATTCTAGTAAATTGAATGAAAATCTATTTAATTACAAAATTTAACAGAATTCTATTAAACTTAAAAGAATTCTGGTGATTTTATCAGAATTATAGTTAATTCACCAAAATTTTACTGACTTTCACAGAATTCTAAAAAATTTAACAAAATACCTATCAATTTTTGTCTTTCTTTCTATCAATTTTTTTTATTTAACATATATGCAGTAGTGTGCAAAAGTTTTGGGCCACATTTTTTCTCTGAACTATTTCCTAAAAGGCTAACTTAAGAAAAGATATATTTATATACAAACTAGGTAAACTATTTGTACTAAACAATAAGGTAGGAAAGAGCTTTTGAAAAGAAACGTTTACTGGTTCTATCGCTTATATTATATATTTACGTGTGCTTTAAAAATATTGGGCCACTGTATTTATATATTTCTGAGATCTCCGCCTGGTCCGCTACTTGGCTTTTTTATATTCTTGAAGTGTTGCACGCATTATATCAAGTCATTTTAAGGTCAATATGCCGAGACATACAAATTATCAAATTCGGGAAGCCGTGATAAACCTTTCTGAACAAGGAAAGGCATCTCGCGAAATTGCCGCTTTATTAAAAATTGGTAAAAGTACTGTGAATAGAATAATCGAAAAATTTACTACTACCAAGTGCCTATCGGACCTCCCACGATCTGGTAGACCACGGAAAACGACTATGCGTGTTGATAAAATCATTAAACGCAAATCTACCACGGATGTCAAGAAAACTGCATCTGAAATTGCTCAAGAACTCCGCGATGAAAACCTCGCCAATGTGAGTAGGAGCACGGTATCACGTCGTCTGAATGATGTCGGACTATTTGGAGGCGTTGGTGTTAAAAAACCTTTGATCAGCAAGAAAAATCAGAAGGCCCGATTTACATTCGCACGAAAATACCAACACTGGACTCCAAAGCAGTGGAGTAAAGTACTTTTTTCTGACGAATCAAAATTTAATCTGTTTGGAAGTGATGGAAAAAAGTATGTTAGACGTCCGAAAAACACAAGATACGATTCCCGATATCAAATTCCAACAGTTAAACATGGGGGTGGGTCAGTCATGGTTTGGGGAGCTATGTCTTCGCGAGGAGTAGGTCCATTGCACGAGATAAAAGGCATCATGGATAGTGTTATGTATCGAGACATTTTGTCTGAAAAATTGTTACGATATTCCAAGAAAAATATGCCTAAAGATTGGATCTTTCAGCAAGATAATGATCCAAAACATAAGTCGAAGCTGGTCCAGGAATTTTTGAATTTGCAAAAAGTAAAGCTTTTAGATCACCCAGCTCAATCCCCAGATCTAAATCCCATCAAAAATTTGTGGGATACACTTGGAATTCGCGTTGCAACAAAAAAACATCCGAACAAAGCTGCTTTATGGCAAAATCTGCAGGAAGAATGGGGAAAAATACCAAAGGACTACGTTCAGCGCTTAGTTGATTCAATGCCTCGTCTATGTGCTGCTGTAATTGCTGCGAAGGGTATGGCTACTAAGTATTAGTTATTAAGAAACGATATAATGACTTTTTATTGATTCTATAAACGTTTACTTTTTTATAAAACTATAAAATAAGCGTGGCCCATTATTTTTGAACACCATCATAAAAAACATTCTGGAATAAATTGTCAGCAATCTTTATTAAAAATTTATAAATTTCATAATTTTGTAGTTCAATAAAATACTAATAACTCACATATACTCAATCTTTCTTAGCTGCTTTTATTTACTATATATAGTCAAAAACATGTTTTGCCCAAAACTTTTGCACACCACTGTGTCTTATCAAAATTGAATTAAATGCAACACTATTCTTGTGATTCTAGATGAGTAAATACGAAAAGCATTTGAAAAATAAAGGAAAGTTTGAAAATTCCCTGACTTCTGGCAACTTTAAAAGAATTTCCTGACATTCCCTGACACTTTTTAAATTCCCTGATTTTACCTGACTTCAGAATTCCCTGACATGTAGCAACCCCGTTTGTCCAAAATATATCAGGAAAAAAATTCAAAATAAATATGTATGTATCTTACAGAATTCAGAGCCAAATTTTCAGATCCAGCCTCTAATAGAAAAATCGTTAAAGGACCAAAACCTCGTGGATGAAGATTATCTTATCGAAGATTTTTTGTTACTATAAGAAGTACAACTTCTTCGGCCTTGTCTGAAAAAACGCAAAACGTCACAAGTGATAAAACAAAGTTAGTAAAGAAAATTCGATGCTACTATTGTTCAAAGTTTTTTAAAATAAAGTGGACTCTGAGTTCTCACGTTGCAGCATAATAGAGTCGATTTCAATTTGACTGCAAGAAATGTGGAAAAAAATTTGTTCGAAATAGTTACTTCGAGCGTCACTTCGAGGGTCACCTGCGTTCTCACGAAGCAACAAGACCATATACCTTCGATCGACGTGGAAAAACTTTCGAAGAATTGAAACATCGACGAGAACATACTAAAAGGAAACATTCTGGGATGAAAAATGCTGTTTAGAATTTTCTAGAGGAAGAAAATTTCTCTATACCTAATAGGGCAAATCTTGATGCAGCTAAATTTACTATATTGCTGCCGCTTCATATTGACGTTTAAAGAGTATAAAATAATAATTGTAATTTAAAAATTGTGATATCTGTAACAGTTGTATATGTTCCAATGTTTGTGATTGATATCTATAAAATAAATGTTATTTATTTTATATAGTGGTTGTGCTGACTTGATCAATGATTTCTCACCATTATTTACATTCTTGTAATATCAGTATGGGTGAAAATACTTTTCCCTGACGGTAAGGTCGGCCAGGGTATGCGATAGGGTTATCTAGGGTATGGGGTAAATTTGGCTAGGGTGCGGGGTACATTCGATAATGGGAACGGGGTAACGTCGACTAGCATACGAGATGAAGTCATCTAGGGTTCGGGGTAAATTCGGCTAGGGTACAGCGAAAAGTCGGCTAGGGTATGCAGTAAATTCGGGTAGGGCACGGGGTAAAGTCGGCTAGGGTGCGAGCAAAATTCGGCTAGGGTACGATGAAAAGTCGGCTAGGGTATGCGGTAAATTCGGCTAGGGAAAGAGGTAAAGTCGGCTAGGGTACGGTGAAAAGTCGGCTAGGTATGTGGTAAATTCGGCTAGGGCACGGGGTAAAGTCGGCTAGGGTACGGGAAAAAGTCATCTAGGTGAATTCGGCTACGGTACGGCGTAAAGTCGGCTAGGGCACGGGGTAAAGTCGGCCAGGGTATGAGATAAAGTCATCTAGGGTACAGGATAAAGTCATCTAGGGTTCGGGGTAAATTCGGCTAGGGTACAGGGTAAATTCGGCTAGAGTTAGAGATGAAGTCATCTAGGGTACAGGATAAAGTCATTTAGGGTACGGGGTAAATTCGGCTAGGGTACGGCGAAAAGTCGGCTAGGGAACGGGGTAAAGTCGGCTAGGGTACGGGGTAAAGTCGGCTAGGGTACGGGATAAAGTCATCTAGATTTTCGAGTACGGGGTGAATTCGGCTACGGTACGGCGTAAAGTCAGCTAGGATACGGGGTAAAGTCATCTAGGGTACGGGGTAAATTACGCTAGGGTACGGCGTAAAGACAGGTAGGATACAATGTAAAATCGGTTAGGGTGCGGGGTAAGGTTGGCTAAGGTACAAGCTTAAGTCGGCTAGGCCGGCTAGGGTAAGGAGTAAAGTAATCTACGCATTTCCTCTACTTCCCCTGCCTGTAAAAAGGACGCACGGACGGACACCCAACCGAAACTACAAGGGTTTCTACCAGGGGCTACGAAACGCTAAAAAGTGACCTATTTAAATCGAAAAAGTGGCCAAAAGTCACACATTTCTACCCCAAAAAGTGAGTAATGTTCATTAATTTCAAAATAATTCAAATGAATGAATGAAAATAAAAATATTCCATTGATTTCAGTAAAATTTGAGTGACTTTGGAAGAATTCAAGGGAATTCAAGAGACTTTCATGAAATTCATGAGAATTTAAGTGAATTGAACAACATTTTAAAAATCAAAAAATTTCCATTAATAATCGGTGGGGTAACTGTATGTTTTTTTTTATTTGAAAAAAAAATTAAAGTAAAATGTACTAATGAAATGTACGTCGCTGTATATGTATTTCTTTAAAATAATTTTAAAAGAATTCTTTAACTAGGTATTTTTTATCATTTGTGTTTTAACTGCTGTGTGATTTTGGATAAATTTTATTTCATTTTACAGAAATAATTTTTAATACAAACAGAAACTTCATTAGATTTTAATTAAAAATATATATAGTTTTCCAACTGCGATTTTAATCAAAAAAAGATTTTTTCATCGTAAATTGTGACCTTACTAGAAATTATGTAATTTGTTATAGAATTAACCAAAATCCACTGATGAGGGCCGCAATTCTGTGCTGAAACGTTTGAACATTGAAAATCAACATTTTCAAAGAAATTTCCATTGAATTGAGTAAAATGAGAATGAACAGAATTCAGGGCAAATTTAATAGCATTGAAAAGAATTGAAAAAATATAAAAAACCAATGAAATCAATAAAATTTGGGTGAATTTAGTGGAATTTGAGGGTACTGAGAAGAATTAAATGGAATTCATAAAAAGTCAAGGTGAATTAAAAAAATTCAAGTGAATTGAAAAAATTTCAATAATATTTTTAAAAATCCTCGAAAAAATCATTGAAATCATTAAATTTTGAGATAACTTAGAAAAATTGTAGGAAACACAAAGGAATTTAATGAAACGCCTAAGAATGCAAGGCGAGTTAAAAAGCCCTTAGGGTTAATTAAAAAAGAACTAAAAAAATATCCAAAAAATCCATTGAAATTAATAAAATTGGGACGAATTTAGAAGAATGTAAGGGTGTTGAGAAGAATTCGATGAAATTCATCAAAAGTCAAGTTCAATTCTTAAATAATTCAAGTATATTAAAAACAATTGAAAAATATTTAAAAAATCATTGAAACCATACAATTTTGAGGGAATTTAGAAAAATTCAAGGGAATACAAAATAATTTGATGAAATGCCTAAGAATTAATGGTCAGTTAAAAAGACTTCAGGGTGAATTAAAAAAATATATGAAAAAATATGAAAAAATCCATTGAATTAAATAAAATTCGGGCGAATTTAAAGAAATTTAGGGAAAATGAGAAAAATTCGATGAAAATAATAAGTCAAGGTGAATTACGAAAAATGCAAGTGAATTGAAAACAATCCAAAAATATTTTAAAAAATCATTGGAATTATTCAATTTGGAAAAGTTAGAAAAATTCAAGGGAATACAAAAGAATTGATTGAAATGCTAAGAATTCAGGATAAAGAAATATTTGAAAATCCATTGAATTATATAAAATTCGAGTGAGTTTAGATGAACTTGAGGGTAATGAAAAGAATTTGATGAAATTAATAAAAAGTCTAGGTGAATTAAAAAACATGCAAGGACATTGAAAAAATTCAAGAGAATTGAAAACAATTTATAAATATTTGTAAAAATCATTGGAATTATTCAATTTGAAAAAGTTAAAAAAATTGAAGGGAATACATAAGAATTTATTGAAATGCTTAAGAATTCGAGGTGTGTTTAAAGGACTTCAGTGTGAATTTAAAAAAACTAAAAAAATCATTGAATTTAGTTAATTCAGAAGAATTCAAGTGAAATTAAAAAAGTTCAGGGTGAATTAAAAAAATTTCGAGAGAATTAAGAATTCAGGATAAATTGATAATAATTCAGAGTGTATTCCCAATGAATTCAAATTAATTGAAAAAAAAAATCAAAATATTCCATTGATTTTAGTCAAATTGGAGTGAATTTATGATAATTAGAGATAATTAGATTAAATTCATACGAATTCAAGATGAATTAAAAAAAAGTCAGGGTCAATTTAAAATAATTCAAGAAAATTAAAAAGATTTTAAGAAAATTCAGAAGTAGGTATAGACCTGAATGCAATAGCGGTTAACCCTCAGGTTCCGTGTTTTAATTTATTGAAAGAAAAGTTACTAAAGTGATCTTTTCATTTCAGAAAGTGTTTAAAATGACTTTATCTATAAAAAGTGACTTTCCAGAATTCGCTAAACTGTAACAACCCTGATTATGTGAAAAGTTCCTATTCCTATTTTTTTGCACTTCCATTTTCTAGCGACAATAATATCAATTTAAATTAAAAAATAAATAATACACTATCAGATGCATGTCTGTTCTTGTCGCTAAAACAGAAGGACGAAAAACCTCTGGATTCTTTTGTTTTGTCATTGACATTTTACCTTTTACTAAATTTTTACCCAAAGAATAATTTACATTGAAATGTCAGAAATGTGTTCTCATTTAATTACGGAATGTGTCACAGCGTCGTCCAAGTGACGACGCTTTCGGAAACTTTTTTTTCGCAAAACAGAACTCCATTTTTTGGAGAAAGAAGAGTGATTTTGGAAGGAGAAATTCCATCTTTTTTTTTAGGAGACAGTTGATTTTTAAATGAGTGCAAGCAAGAGGCAAAAAGTGTCCTCAATATGTACCCAAGCCAAGGACAATCTGCAGAGGCAGAGGCACGACTATTCTCGATATTTTACATTGGAAACACTTCCTCCAGAAGTTTTGGAAATGATTCTACGACTTTTGCCACTTCACGATGTGGCTTCCGCCGTTCGGCTTGTCTCGAGGTCTAGATTCCATTTTTCATTTCATTTTTAGAGATTTCATTACCAAATACCCAATTTTTCCCAGAAAATATTATATTATGACATTCTGACATTTGGATTGGACTGACAATTATGACACTAAATGCTTCTGAATAAAGAGAGGGATAACAGTGGTTCATCAGCTCATTTTTAGGGAAAATAGGGGATTTTTTCTTGTTTTGGGCAAGTTTTTTTTAAATACAACAAAAATTAATAAATGCAGCAATTTTATGAGAAATGAAAAGTTTGAATTAACTAGAAACAAAATACGCGCTTGATTATTATTTTCTTTGTCTCGCGCAATTTTTAAATTACATTATAAAATTAATTTTATTAATACAAAACTGTTGTATTTCATAGTATCTATTATCTAAAATAATGGAAAAGAAAAACAAGGAGAATATTTTTGATAATTGATGAAAATTATATATATGTATATAATATTTTTGTATATACAATCAAACTGTTACAGTTTTGTTAAAAAATACTAATTTCCGACGAAAAGCACTGACATACCCTATTATTGTTCAAATATTTTAAATATTCTTTGAAACCTAATGACTTTTTTTATTAAAAAGAGCAATTTTAAACGAAAAACACTAACATAATACATTTTTTAAGATTTTAAATCCTCTTTTAAAAACGCAAGCATAACCTAAAATTCTAATGACTCTGAATGATAATCTGAAGAATAATTATAATCTGAAAAATCTCATAATTTTTTTTGCAAAATACCAATTTTCGACGAAAAACACTAACATGACATAAAAAAATTGTTCCAAATTGTAAATATTCTTTAAAATTGAATGTTTTTTTTTGTTTAAAATAATCCATTTCCTTTGAAAAACTTTAAAATATACGTTAGTTTATGCACAATATTGCAACAAAAAATTGTAAACATTCTTTGAAATTTAATAATGTTTTATTAAAAATACCAATTGTCCGATGTAAAACTAAAACGTAACCTAACATTGTTGAAACTTATAAATCTTCTTTGAAATCTAATGATTTTTTAATAAAAATGTCAATTTCTGATTTAGAAAAACACTAACACAATCCGAAATTGTTACATGAAAAAATATATAATTTTTTTTTAATTCTATCGAATTTAACGTATTTCTAGTGAACTTAGCAGAATATTATATTAATAATAATAATAATAATGATAATAATAATTTTAGTTGACAAAATTCAATTAAATGTAACAGAATTCTTGTGATTTTAACAAAACTTTAAAAAATTCTAATTAATAATAATAATAATTAATTTAATTATTTTTGTTCCGGTACAAAAAAACGTTAACATATCCTTAAATTAATAGATTTATTGCTTTCACGATCATTCATTATAATAAATTTAAAGGAGTTTTTTCGGGTTTCAATCGTGTGCTCATGATTGAATCACAATTGATCGCGGTTCAATCGAATGTTGTTCTTATATATATATATTCTCTACGATGCCTGTGATTGGCCAGAGCGCCCCATGGTGGGGACTGGTCGAACTTGATTGGCCAATCAAATCTTTTTTTTTAAACCCGGGAGGACGGAAAGCCAAATCAGATTGGTATTATATCCATTGTCCCTATTGAAGTTATTAGGGTTTTTTAAGATTTCGATTGCTTCTCTATGTTTTCTGGGAAAAATATTCTACGTTTTTGCAATGACGGTTGTTTTGTCAAATAAAATGCTATGTCCTGTTTCGATATGATGCTCAGCTGGTGCTGATTGCGTGAAATCTTTTAGCCTGACTTTCCTCTCATGTTCCTTTACACGCTGGCTCACCGCCCTCCCGGTTTCTCCAATATAGACTTTGCCACGAGAACAAGGGATTTTCTATACTCCCGGATCACGGAGAGGTGCCTTTTTAACTTTAGGGTTGCTTAGAAGTTGTCCTATTTTCGCAGGTGGTTTAAATATGGTTTGAATGTTGTGTTTGTGGAGAATTTTTCCTATTTGTTCTGTGGTACCTTGAATGTAGGGTAGGATGGTAGTCGTTTTTCTCTCTCTTTCTTTAGTAGGTTGTGTTGACCTTTTTTGAGTGTATTTTCTTATTGCTTTATCAATTTGTTTGTGTAATCGTTTTCTATTAAGATTTGTTTAACATTTTGTAGTTCCTTTTGTAAGTTATCTTTATCTGTTATGGAGATAGCTCTGTATACAAGGGAGTTGATGACCGATTGCTTTTGAGATGGGTGGTGGTGGGAGGAGGCATGTAGGTATCTGTTTGTATGGGTGGGTTTCTGTAAACTTCATGTCCTCATGTGTTAACAGATCTTTTGTACACTAGTACGTCCAAGAAAGGGAATTTTCTGTTTTGTTCCATTTCCATGGTGAACTGGATATTAGGGTGTAATCACAGAACAAATAGGAAGAATTCTCAATAAACACAACATTCAACCCATATTTAAACCACCTGCGAAAATAGGACAAATTCTAAACAACCCTAAAGTTAAAAAAGCACCTCTCAGTGACCCGGGAGTATAAAAAATCCCTTGTTCTTGTGGCAAACTCTACCATATATTGGAGAAGCCGGGAGGGCGGTGAGCCAACGTGTAAAGGGACATGAGAGTAAAGTCAGGTTAAAACATTTCATGCAATCAGCACTAGCTGAGCATCATATCGAAACAGGACATAGCATTTTATTTGACAAAACAACGGTCATTGCAAAAACGTACAATATTTTCCCCAGAAAACATAGAGAAGCAATCGAAATCTTAAAATACCCTAATAACACCAATAGGGACAATGGATATAATACCAATCCGATTTGGCTTTCCGTCCTCCCGGGTTTTTAAAAAAACACTTGATTGGCCAATCAAGTTCAACCAGTCCCCACCATGGGGCGCTCTGACCAATCACAGGCATCGTAGAGAATATATATAAGAACAACATAACCTGATCAGCCCTGAAGAAGTGAACTGCGACGTTCACGAAACGTCGGCAAGATTCGTAGTTTTGCACACGATTGAAACCCGAAAAACCGCCTTTAAATTTATTATATCCTTAAATTGTTAAAAAATTCTAAATCTTCAAAATCTACATCGATATTTCTAATAAAAACCGCTAGCTTAAACTACAACTGTACCAAAAAATTTTATCTTCTTTGAAACCCCTAATGGGTTTTTACTAAAAATACCGGTTTCCGGTGTAAAATGCCAACATAACCTAAAATCCATTAAAATCAATGAAATCCTTAGAAATCTACTGAAATCCCTTGGAATCTGTTAAAATATCCTAAAAACTTATAGATTCCATATCTTCCGAAATTGTAGTAAATTCTTTAAAACCCCATGAAAAATTTTTTAAATCCCTTAAAATCATTAAAATCCTTAGAAATTCCTTCAAAATTTGTAAATCTCTTGAAAATGCCTTGGAATCTTTAAAAATCACTAAAATCATGTGAAATCCCTTTCAATTTTGGAAATATTTTAAAATGCCAGAACATATTTCAACTCCGTTGAAATGTTTTGAAACCCCTTGAAACTTATTAAAGCTCTTAAAAATTCCTTGGAATTTTCAAAAATATTGTAAAATCTTAAAAATTCTTTGAAATACCTTGGAATGATTGAAATCTGTTTAAAATTTGAGGAATCTTTTAAAATATTTTAAAATCAAAAAAATTCAGAAATAGGAATGGACCTGAAGTCAATAGTAGTTAACCCATGGGTTAATTTATTGAAAGAAAAGTGACTAAAGCCTGCTGGAAGTAAAAAGATGTAGATCCCATCTTTTTGAATATTTCTGAATCTTTATGATAGAAAGAGATAGAGAAAATATATCCCATTCTATCTCTTTGTCAATCTAAATTCACGTCTATCTTTTTCAATGCCGTTTTTTCTATCTCGTCCTATCCTTTATCTATCCACATCAATTTTTTTGCTATCTCTCTGTCAATATAATTCGCGTCTATCGTTTCCAATCTCATCTTCTTTATCTCATCCTATTCGACGTTTATCAACGTCTATCTCTTTCTATCTCTTTGTTAATCTAAATTCACATTTATATTTTTCAATCTCCTTTTCTCTATCTCACCATATCCTTTATATATCCACGTCAATCTTTTTTTATCTATGTTAATCCAAATTCCCATCTATCTTTTTAAATCTCCTCTTCTCTATTTCATCGTATCATACATCTATCAACGTTTATCTTTTTCTATCTATTTTCAATCTAAATTTACGTCTATCTCATCCCATCCTTTATCTATCCACGTCAATGTTTTTCTATCTTTCGGTTATTCTAAATTCCCATCTATCCTTTTCAATCTCCTCTTCCTTATCTCATTGTATCATCACATGTATCATCATGTCTATCTTTTTTATCTATGTTTCAATCTAAATTCAGGTGTATTTTTCGCAATGCCCGCTTCTCTATCTGATCCTATCCTTTGGCTACACACGTAAATCTTTTTCTATCTTTTTGTCAATCTCAATTCACGTATATCTTTTTTAACATCCTCTTCCCTATCTCGTCGTATCATACATCTATCAACGTTTATCTTTTTCTATCTAGTTTCAATCTAAATTTACGTCTATCTTTTTCAATACCCTATTTTTTATCTCATCCTATCCTTTATCTACCCACGTCAATATTTTTCTATCTTTCGGTTATTCTAAATTTCCGTCTATCTTTTTCAATTTCCTCTTCCCTACCTTATTATATCATGCATCTATCAAGGCCTATCTTTTTCTATCTCTTTTTCAATCTAAATTCATGTATATCTTTTCCAATCCCCTCTTCTCTATCTCATCCTATCCTTTATCTATCCACGTAAATCTTTTTCTATCTCTCTATTAATCAAAATTCCCATCGAACTTATCGCATCATACACCTACCAACGTCTATCTTTTTCTATCTCTTTGCCAATCTAAATTCCCGTCTATTTTTTTCTATCTCCTCTTCTCTATCTCATCCTATACTACGTCTATCTACAACTATCTTCTTCTATCTCTTTTGCAATCTTTGTTGATCTTATCTTTTTCAATCCTCTCTTCTCTATCCCATCCTGACCTTTATCTATCTACGTCAAGCTGAAGGTTTTGCCGCTAGGTGGTTGACGGTAAAAGTAACCAACAAGTGAAATCAGTCTTCGGGCCTGTAAGTAGAGGCCCGGCAAACCGTTTTGCCAAGTTCGACACAGTTTTCGACTAATCACTAAGGTATGGAAAGAAATGGGCATAGGTGTGATTTACCGCGGTTCTACTGGGAGCCGGTGTGATTTTTAGATGGCAGTTGTTCCCAGTGGGACCCTGCGGTGGTTGTTTGACCATTTTTTTTAAATTATATATAAGAATGAACATCACGTTGTCTTACTGGTACGTGGTCAAAGTCAAATTAATTTTTTAAATAAATTCCCTAACTTTTCGATAGATTCCCGAATTTTGAGGGATAGAAAATGATACGAGTACTCAATCGCGAAAGATAGAAAAAGAGATAGACAAAGATTAAAATCAATATTAAAAAGATAGAATAAAGTAAAGAAAAATATAAGGGTGCTCGGTCTCGAAAATTAGAGAAAGAGATAGAAAATTATTGACATTGGGGATCGGAAAAGACAGCGTTTTAATGATGCAAAGTGACTCATTGAGAGAGATAGAATAGTTCTATCTTTTCCTATCCCTCAATTTCTATTTTTTCCAATCTTTCTACTTCCAGCAGGGAAGTGATCTTTTTATTTTAAAAATTGACTAAAAGTGAGTTTGTGGGAGCTCTGATTATTCTTGATAGAGCCTCCCTGTAGCGATTATAGAGGATTTTGAGAAAAATAGGAGACTGAGTGTGATCCCTCTAAATAGACTTGAAATGGAAAACTTAAGTGTTTCCATATTTTAGAGTATGTTTGTTTGATCGTATGAAACTTCTAGCAATCAGTTTTGACGAAGGTTACTGGGAATAATAAAGTGAAGGGACTAATAAGTGAGAGCTCTTAGCCTTAATATCCCTATAACAATTTTACGACTCTCGTCCTGCTTTCCAGGCGATTCTCAACAGTGGCCACAACGGTCTTAAACAGTGCTTTCCTCGCAGCCGGTAGTCGATTAGAGGAGACGATGAGCCATATCGAGGCGATGATTTGGTTCAAAGTGGCCACAGAATCGGACCTACTGGCCTGCAGCAAAGCCTTCAACGTCTTCGAACTGATAAAAGCCCAATACAAAATGCTCAAGGCTGTCACGTGGAGGTACACTCATCCACCAAGGAAAGAAAAATTCCCTCGACTTTGCTTCTACGCTGGATCTTTGCTAGATGACTTAAACGGCATCATTCGAACTGCAAAGACATGTCCATCAGCTCTGGCTGGTACTCATGGTCCAGATCAAAGTGTCACATCCTTCATTGCAGTTTGTAAAAGATTTATGAACTTTTTCGAAAAAGTCTCTGAACGGAAGGTCAACAGGTGAATCATCTGAAATAAATTTACTTCAGAAATGTATTGCCTTAATTATTTTGGATCATTAATTTACTTAATCAGTTTTCATTTCTAAGGCCTGAAATTTAAAGCCCCGAATAGCTTTTATACGCGTCTAAACATTTGATCGCTCTCTTATCGTGTAAGTTTCACGTAACAAGATTTTCAATAATTTAGATGTGATTAGCCCTGAAAGAAATAATAATATCGTAGAAGCTTTTAGATTGTGCTGGAAGAACACCATAAGATTTTTTTAATACTCAGACTTCACAGTCCAAATTGCTCTAAAAACAGGGGATTT
Source organism: Andricus curvator (assembly GCA_932195095.1). Classification (NCBI taxonomy): domain Eukaryota; kingdom Metazoa; phylum Arthropoda; class Insecta; order Hymenoptera; family Cynipidae; genus Andricus; species Andricus curvator. The sequence goes on along the minus strand of CAKNYM010052333.1, from coordinate 195,032 downwards.
TTCACGAAAATAGGGGAATAAATTCGTTTAAATAAAATGAATGTAGGTACCACATTGAAGTCAATATGAAACGCTTTAATTTCTCAACATTTCAAGTAAAAATATTGCATTTTCGACAAAGTAGGCAAATTTTAAACAAAATAGATTCATTTTTAACAAAATAGTTAAATTTTCAACCAAAGAGATGAATCTTTAAGAAAAAACAACAATTCTTAACCAAATATTTGAATTTTCTACTAAAAAATGTCAATTTTCAACCAAAAATAGAACTGTTAAATTTTCAGGTAGAAAAATTAATTCTAAAAAAATTTCAACAAAATAGTTAAATTTTCTACTAAAAAAGATACATTTTTAACCAAAAATGAAATAGCAAAATTTTTAGTAAAAATATAATTAAGAAAAAACAAATTTTCATCAAAATAGTTCAATGTTCAACCATAGATGTATTTTCAAATAAAATGACGAATCGTTAACCAAAAAAATTAATTTTTAACAAAAGAGATGTATTTTCTACCAAAAGGAATGCATTTTTATCAAAAGAGTTTAATTTTTAAGCTAAAAAGTCGAATATGTTGGAACAAATTGAAATTAGACTTTTAATTCCAAAAAGATGAATTTTCAACCAAAAAAGATTAATTTTATACCAAATAGTTAAATTTTTAACAACAAAAAATAATTTTCACCCACGCAATTGCATTTAGAACCATATAGTTGCACTTTCGAGCGAAGGAAGCGAAGTTTCAACAAAATAGATGCATTTTTAAACAAATAGTTCAATTTTCAAAAAAGATTTAACTTCAGCCAAAAATAGTTGAATTTTCAAGCCAAAAAGACGAATTTTTTAGAAGAAAGTTAGTTGATTTTTAAACGAAAAAGATGATTTTTAAACCAATAAGATTAACTTTCTAGCAAATAAGGTTAATTTTTTACCAAAAAACACGAATTTTCAACTAAAAAAAGATAAATTTTCAACCAAAAATTAAATATTACATATTCAGATTAAAAAGTACTTTTAAAAATAAATGTCATCAAAATAGTTAAATTTTCCAATAAAGAGATGAATCTTTAACAAAATACAAGAATTTATAAACAAATAGTTGAACTTTCTACTAAACAATATCAATTTTCAATAAAAAATGTAGTAGTTCAATTTTCAGATAAAAAAATTAATTTAAAAAACATATAATTTTCAACAAAATAGTTAAATTTTCATACAAAAATGGAATATTAAAATTTTTAGTTAAAAAATAATTTGAAAAAGAAACGAATTGCACGAGTTGCACTTTCAAGCAAAAGAAACGAAGTTCCAACAAAGGTTTAACTTCAAGCAAAAACAGTTGAATTTTCATGCGAAAAGACGAATTTTTTCGAACTTTTTTTAGACTTTTCAACAAGAAACACAGAAAGCTGAATTTTCAAGTAAATAAAAAACTTTCAAGTAAAACAAACGAATTTTCAACAAAATAGCTGAATTTTTAACCAAATGATTGAATTAAAAAAAGATTTAACATCAACTAAAAACAGTTGAATTTTCAAGCCAAAAAGACGAATTTTTTAGAAGACAGTTACATTTTCAACAACAAATTCCATTTTTAACCAAAAAACCGAAATTTTCAATTAAATAGTTGAATTTTCAACCAAAAATAATGAACTTTGAACCAAAACTAGTTAGATTTTCTTAATGGGTTTTATTAATTCAATTTGATTTTAGGCGAAAAAAACGAAAAAAAGAAGAAAAGAGGGGAAAAGAGGAAAGAGTGTGAAGTCTGAATACTTTTCATTCATGAACCTACTGTGCAAAATTGTCTAAACTATGATAAATTGATTTTAAATTTATGGTTGCTTTTTATATAAAATAAAAAATACTAATTAAAGTTTTAATTATTAGATCCGCCTTAATATCTGGATGCAAACCTGTAGACGTCTTGGACTGTTTAGCAGAAGGACGTCAGGTTCGAAATTAAAATTATCAATCCATTTATATTTCAACTTAATTTAAATTTCAGACCATAAAGTAATCGATATGATAAATTTAAATAAATAGAGTTTTTGTTTCAGAGAAGAGCATTTGTAATTTTTGATTTAGAAGATTCAAACTCGTTTGTAAAACCAATGCAATATATTTTCTACGTTGGTCCCTCGAGGCTCAGAAAAAAATTCTTGGTCATTTAAAGCAATTTTCAATAAATTTTGGCGACTATTTAATTCTTAAATTCAAACCTTCAAAACTAAACAAACTATAATTCGAATTATTTTAAAAATATTCTACAAATTAACGAATCTAATGTGGAGCAATTCTATATTTTGAGTAGAAGCCATAAAAATTGAACCATTTTTATTACAAGGATTTTAAACAGAAAAATACTTCAAATTGTATTTTGAAAACGAAGCACTGAAAATTGTTCAACTATTAATACTATTAATACTCAGCGATTGAAATCGTCTCATTTATAAATTAAAAACCTAAAATTCTTCAATTTTGAAGGTTTTTCATTTTATTATTTAACTATTAAGGTTTTCAATTTGACATGCTTCTATTCTATTTTGAATGCATTGAATTGACAAGCGTTACAGTATCTATTAAAAGGGTTTAATTTTTAAATTGTTCAATTTTCAACCATTTGAATTTCATCCAAATCTTCCAATCTAAAAAATTGTTCTAATTTAAACGTTTTTTTTTTAATTGAGCCTAATTTTATATAAAATTATATAATTGTGAAAGATACAATAGCCCAAATAAACATTGTACATTTTTTATGGTAAAATCTAAAAATAAAATTTGAGAGTGCTCAACACTCCTATAATAATTTAAAATTCAACTGGCTTAATTTTTAATGTTTAACTTTGAATTGTTCAAGCTAGAACGTATTTTAAATTGTTCCAGCTGCAAGTTTTTTATTAGAAAAAATGGGGAAATAGGGTATTTTTCACAAAAAAGGGGAAAAATAGGGGTAAGATTGAACATTTATGTTTACATTTAGAAAAGAAAAAACAATTTTTTATAAGAAATTGTATAGTTAAATAGTATCAAATGATAAAATCTATAAAATACTTTGAAATTCGTCGAATTCCTTCATATCCCTTGAAATTCTTGAAATCTGTATGAATCGCTGGAAAAAATTTAATTTATTCACTAAAGTTCTTCAGAAATTCCTTATAATCACTTGAAATCGTGAAAATTCATTTAAATAAATAAAAATCATTTGAAATTCCTTAGACATAAAATTGTAAATATAAAATTTTGTATGTCCTTCATATCCCTTGAAATTGTTGAAATCCGTTTCCTAAAGTTCTCTGGAAATTCGTTAAAATTCCTTCATGCCTAGAAATCATTGGAAAAACGTAACAATCTATTAAAATATGTAGAAATCATTTGAAATGCTACAAATTAATTTCAATTGCACTTTCCTCCTGTTTTTTATTTTCTAATATTAAATACATAAACTATATAAAAATGATTGGAAAAGTTAAATAATTTAAGAAAATATTAATTCTAGTTAGTAAGATATGTTTGAAAAAACTCTTTCGTAATTTTAATATTTTCATGGATGCCAATATTTTTACGTTCAATTTTAAATAGCAATCTTTTTGAAATTATAAATTAAAAATTGTTTATATTTGAAAAATATACGCTTATAATTTGAAATTGTCTGAGCACAAAAAATAGTATCTATGTACAAATTTTTAAATCTATGAAGTTAAACAAAAAGAATTAACTATGAAAGTTTTCAAATTGAACCCTGAAGGCTATACGAATTTTTAATAAAAAGTTGTTTTAATCTAAAAATAAAAAATACCATTTTTTGGTTTTATTTTGCTCTCACAGAAAAGCTTAGATTTTTGCATTTAGGAAAAAGTAAGAGCAAGCGGTTTGTTTAAATTTCAATAAATCTTTACAATAATTAAATATTATATGGAATGCATATTTAAAGAAAAAATATTTAACATCTACTAAAAACTGCGCTTAAATTTGCCTAACTGTTAAAAGCTGGTTTTGGGTAGTTTTTAAAATTTGTTTCAATTCTAGAATTTATTAAAGTAGTGTTCAATCGAAAAATATCATTAAGATTAGTTGTAAATCTTGTTATTCTTGTTTGAATTTTGGTCCAATCGTCCAATAATTGTCATAATATATCTAGCATAATGACAATCGTTATTCAAATTTAAATTAAAGAATTTTCGAGAGAATTTTCAATATGGACTATACGGATTATAGTTAATTTCAAAAATAGTTAATTTGTATAGATTCAAAGAAAAAATATTTTACCTTTAAGTGTTACTTAACTCCTGAATAGATTAGTTTGAAATTAGTCAAATTTAAATAAGTTTAATTAATTATAATAGATAATTCTGTAAGTTGAAAAAAAGATTTCACTACTCGCGGTAAAACATTCTAGCTTTGAATAAATTAATTTTGTAGACGTAAAACGAAATATTGTACTTTTAAATATCGTATACACTATACAGGGATCGCAGCGCAAAAGGAGCTCAAAAAAGGGAAAATAGGGTGATTTTCTCACGAAAAAGGGGAAAAGAGGGGAAAGATTAAACATTTATTTTTATATGTTGAAAACAAAAAACAATGTTTTTATAAGAAATGTTACATTTTTAAATAATTTTCAATGATTTTTCAATGATTTCTGCCATTAAAGAATTTTGTTTTAAAAATTGGATATACTTAGGTCGTTGGAAATCTAGTCAGAGTGATATAAAAAAGTCCGAGAAAAAATAAAATTAGTTAAATACACCATTTTGATATGTTTAACATCGTTCTTATAAATATTTCTATCTAAGATTTGTCATTTCTTCCTTACTATAATTAATACTTTCAATGTAAATTTAGAAGTATATCCTTCATTAGAGCGAAGTAAAAATGCTAAAATTAATCGAATCGTTTGATCTGAGGGATAACAAATTCTGGGTCGATATCCAAAACAAATGAAGAAAAAAATTTTGAAATGGGTTAATATCTTCTGTTCTCTTTTTTAAATTTACAATTAAAAATTGTTTAAATTCAAACGAAAATTTTGCCTTATTTAGAATTTTTTGAAAATGTACAAAAACATGGTTTTTGGCTTAATTCGAACGTGCAATTTCTTCAGATTGAACCGAAGAAACATGTTATTATTTTGTATTCATGGAAAACATTTTTTTCGTGGTGTTTATAACGTTCCAAAATCGCAACAAAAAAAAAATGAAATCCCAAAAAACCTAAATCAAGACAAAAGATTTTCCCGAAAAAGCAAAATGATAAAATATTTCTTTGGTTCAAGCTGAATAAATTTCAGGTTCGACATATTCAACTTTTTTAAAAATGTGTGCATATAACTAAATCCAAAAAACATGTTTTTGCACATTTTCAAACAAATTATTAAGCAAAAAATTTATTTTTAAATTTCGTTATTTTTTATTATTGTTCACTAGTAAAAGCTGTAAATATAACAAAATCGTCACCATTTTTGAACCAATAGGAAATATTTTGAATTTGAAATCGTTAAGTCTTAATGATTAAATTTTTTTTTCGCTTTTGTCGAATGCCAACCCACAAGTTTTTTTCACCCCTAACTTAAATGATTTGATTTAAGCATTTTCACTCCGCCCTAGTCTTCAGTCCTCTCCAACTCAAATTAAAAATTGCTCAAGTTAGAACATTTAGCATTGCAGTTGATGAATTTAGAATATTCCATTATTCAATTAGGTATTTAATTTTGTACATTTCAAGTAAAAAGTGCTCACCTTCTAACACTTATTTAAAAAGTACTATATACTTTGTAACTGTTCCAATTTTATATTGGATAACAAATTCTGTCTCCAGTTTTCACATTTTCAACATGCTTTAAAATGTTTCAGCTTCAACTTTTTTTTAAAGAATATTTATTTTTAATGGTTCAGCACTTGAAACATGTACCTTATTTATTCATAACAAATTTATTTAAGTGCTATAATTGCTTTAATTATTATTCAATAATAGGTACACTTACTATTTTCAGAGAATTTTCCGCGTAATTCAAATATCGTATATTTAAAGAGAAAAGGGAAAAAAGGGGATGTTTTTTGATAATAGGGGAAAAAGGACAATTTCAAGAAAGAAGGGGAAACTAAGAAAAAAGGGGAAGACTGTGCACCCTGCGTATATTTAAAGAGAAAAAAGGTGAAGTTTTTCGAGAAGAGAAAAAAGGGGAAACGCTAGGGAATAGGAGAAAGATATGGTCCCTTTTTGTTAAACCAATGAGAAATCGCACTATAGGGTCTGAAATATTAAATTTTGAGGTTTGAATATTCACTGTCGCTTTGAAATGGCAGGTATTATCGTTTCGAGTTTCATCTGGACGTGGAAATCGAAGCAATATTGTAACCATGAAATTGAAATACGTGATGAAGAGAGCTTGGTTTACGTGCTTAGAAATACCAAGTGCCGCTGATGAAAACTCATGGCGTGATGAACAGCGTTTTATGTACTTAAGACTACGTCGGCTTGTAGGAAGTGTGAATGAACATCATTTTGAAAAATGCCACTACGAACGCGAATTACTACTTCAAATTCCGGCGATGCCATCACCTAGACCTCCACCCGCGTCCACATACTCCGGTTATGGGGAGTATGGTGGGCAATTTTTCTATTATGGTAAGTTAGTAAGATAATAAATAAAATAAAAATGATTAACTATGAAAACCATGAGAAAGTCCTGAGATACTTCAAGCAGGCCTCAGACTCACTTCAGAGATCAAAAATAGTGTAAACAGGGTGTCTACTGTCTACACAAATCCTGGAAAAAAAATTCCATGAAAATTCCAGGGTTCTTTCAGGTGTAATTTTTCATAGAACGGAGCCATTAAGATAGTTCGCATTTTTAAAAACAATCGACTCGGAATATGTATACAGTTTCGCGAGTTTATTATAAATAATGTTTTTTTTCAATTTCTAGGGATTCAATTGGTATGTTTAATTTAGAAAGCTTTCATAAATTATATTACAAGATATTCTTAAATAAATTAGTACCATCGATTAAAGAAAAAATTAAATGACACTAACAACATAATTAATCATTTCAATAATTTGTCCCTACAGTCGCATTTTCAACAAAATAGATGAATTTTTAACCAAATACTTTAATTTTCAACCAAAAAAGATTTTTCAACAAAATATATAAATTCTCAACCGAATAGTTAAATTTTCAACTAAAAACGATCAGTTTTCAACCAAAAATGGGATAGTTAAATTTTCTGTAAAAAAATTAATGTTCCATAAAAAAAAAATTCAACCAAAGTGATGAATTTTCAACTAAACTGATGAATTTTTAACTAAGCTGATGAATCTTCAACTGGAATAGATGAATTTTAAACCAAAAATATGCATTATTAACAAAAGAGTTTAACTTTCAACCAAGTAGTTTTATTTTCAACCAAAAAGATGAATATTCAACTAAAATTATGAATATTTAACTGGAATACTTGAATTTTTAATCAAAAAGATTATTTTTCAAACAAGAAGATTAGCTTTCTAAAAAATACATGAATTTTTCAATGAAATAGTCGAATTTACAAAGAAAAAGACAAATTTTCAACCAAATAGTTGAATTTTGAACTAAAAAATGTCACTTTTTAACCAAAAATGAAATAGTTAAATTTTCAGTTAAAAAAATTAATTTTCAACCAAACTGGGGAATTTTCAAATAAAACGATGAACTTTTAAATGGAATAGGTGCATTTTTAACCAAACAGATGAATTTTCAAGTAGAATGATGGAATATTCAATCAGAAAAGTTACATTTTCAGCTAAAAAAAATGTTAAACCAGAAAAAAACTCATTTAAAAAAAAAAGAATTACATTTTCAAACAAAGTCATGAATTTGCAACTAAAATGATCAATTTTAAAATGGAACAGTTGAATTTTAAACAAAAAATATGAATTTTCAAATAAAATGATGAATCTCAACTAGAATAATTAAATTTTCAACGAAGAAGATTAATTTCTAAACAAAAAAATAATTTTTAACTAAAAAAAGACAATTCTTTAACCAACAGTTAAACTTTTAGTTAAAAAAACGAATGTTCAACCTAATAAATCAATTTTCAACTAAAATGATGAATCTTAACTATGTAGAACAATTGTATCTTCAACCAAGAAGATTCATTTCTACCAAAAAATACGATTTTTCAACTAAAAACGATCATTCTGTAACCAACAATTAAATAGTTAAACTTTTAATAACAAAATGAATGTTCAACGTAATAAATGAATTGTCAACTAAAATGGTGAATCTTAACTAGAATTATTGAATTTTCAACCAAGAAGATTAAATTCTACCAAAAAAATACTGGAATAGTTACATTTTCAGATTTTTAAAAAATTATTGAAAATAATGACAAAAAAATAGTTAAAGTTTTAAATGGAATAGTTAAATTTTCAGTAAAAAAATTAATTTTTAGTCAAAGAAAAAACGAATTTTCAAAAAATTAAAAAAAAAAATTCTCTGACATTTCAAGGTTATCCCAGATAAATATAAATTTCATGTATTAAACTTACGTGTAGTCCGAATTTAAAAATTGTGAAATGTAAGAATATGTAAGAATATACAACTATTTTTTGTTTAAAGTTCATTCCTTTCGGTTGAAGAGTCTACTATTAAGTTTGTGGTTAATAATTCATATTTTTTAGATAAAAACTTTATTATTTGGTTCAAAATTGAATTACTTTGTTGAAAATTCAACAATTTTGTTAGAAAGTCATACTTCTTAGTTAAAATTTAACTATTTGGTTGAAAATTCGTCTTTTTGGCTTGGAAATTCAACAATTTGATTGAATTTTCTTTCTTTCTTGACTAAAAATTGTGTTTTTTTTTAATTCAACTATTTTGTTGAACATTTATCTTTCTGTTGAAAATTCATCTCTTTCTGTAGAAATTAGACCTTTTTTGGTAATAAATGCAACTGCCTGGATAGAAATTAATCATTAAAAAAATTTTCAGTTTTAAATGAAGTTCGGATTCGTTTAAATGTCAACGTTCCATAGTGTAGTTTTTTCATTTTTAATGTTTACCATTTAAAGTTACTTTATTTTGAACGATTTTTTAGAATAATTCAATATTTTAAAGATTTATAATTAATTTTGTTTCCATTTTAAATTGTGAAAATTACAGTGAATGTATTTTTTGATCTTAGATAAATTTATCTAATCCATTTTAACTTTTAGCTTTGACTTTTAACATTTTAGCTTTGCCTTCGAAACATTTAATTTAAAATTTCAAATTGTAAAATATTAATCGCTACGAATTAAAAAAATTAATTCAAAAGTGTTCAATTTTAAACGATTCAATTTTGAACGCTTTTAAATAAAAATAATATAATTTCAATTTCTTCGAATTTTAAATGATCTAGCTTTCAAGAATTTAATTTGAAATTATTAAATTTTGAACATTTTGAAATTGTCTAATTTCTGACATTTTAATCTGCAATCCTTCAATTTCGAGATTCTTCCATTCAAAATAAAATTAATTTTGAACGCTTTAAATAAATTAGAAATGACATTTCAACTCTTTTCTAATGAAATTGTCAAATTTTCAAAATTTTAGTCTGCAAATTTTCAATTTTGAGAGCTTCTGATTAAAAATTGTGCAATTTTAAACACATTTGATTTCAAATTATTCAATTTTAAACGCTTTTATTTCAAAATGATGCAAGTTTAATTTTGTATTCCATTCAAAATATCGTCCTTTCAAGATTTTCCCTAATCTAAAATTGCTTAATTTGGAACGTTTCTAATTCAAAATCGTTCACTATATATATTTTTTAATTACAAGCACTTTCAACTCAAAATTATCAATTATTGTTTCAAAATTTTGAAAAACTCTAAATAGTTAAAAACTGGTATAATAAAAGATTTTTAAATTGTTTATATTTTTAATCTTACGAAAAACCATTAAGCTAATTTCTCTTCGGAGTAAGCGTGACAGAGGTGAAAAAATGAATAAAAAAATATCACTTTTCAGGAAATATGAACAAATACGCCTACGAGAATAAGTTCAAATACATCGACGAAGGAAATGAAACCGAGGACGAGGAAACAGTACAAGAAGTTCATCGAGGACCTTGTTTCGACCTAGTGATCGGCGTAGAATTGCGCTGTTCACCGGAACTAGCACCCCTAGCAGTTCGAGCGATCCTCAAGTCAGACGATATAGAAAATATTTCCAGTGGAAACAGCCAACATCCCGAACTCTACTTGAAATTACACGTGACCTGTCCCGCCTCTGTATCAAACAGATTACCCGGGACCTTCACCTGGGAGCTACGCAGTCCTCGCTACGCACGGCACTCTTCCTGACAATTGTTACGCTTTTCGAACCACGCAGTGCGTGGTGATAGTGATTCTTACATGATAGACGTTGATATCTATACATTCTTGTATGGTCTATATTTTAATTTTTAACTTATTAGTCGATGTTAAGAGTGCTTGTACTTGCAGATTATTTACGGGAGAATAAAGCTTTTCGTGATTGCTTTTAATTACCAAAAGTTCAAGTGCAAACTCAAAAATTCAAATTCAAACAAATCAGCTCTCGAAAGACTGAACTCAGCGTTTCTAAATCTCGGAGTCTGGGACTCTGAAAATTGTCGCAGAGACGATGTACCCAAGGTCATCGCTAATAAACACTCCATGGTCGACTGTACTCGAGTTTTATTTACACAAGGTTACTTAAAGAAACTTAATTATTGCGAGACGTGAGCCTCTAACTCATCTCCAGAATCCTCATCTCCTAGCGACTGAGGTAACCACATAATCCGGTTCAGCTTCTTAGCTCGTTCCTCCAGAAGTCCATACGCGAAGTGGTTCATTAGAATACCCCTGGGTATCGCGACGCCTTGAAATCGATAGAGACGATCGCTTTCCTCGGAGTCCAATTTGTGGATAGCGGTTACTGTGCACCGGCCAATTATACCAGTGTTGCCCACCATCGGACCTTTGCTAATGTCTATGTGATCGCCTATCCGATAGAGGACAACAGAGCTGTCATTCTTGCTGGCAATGTCCGGTATTTGCCTCGATTTGAACGGATTTTCCTTGAAAATGTCCAAAGCTACGCTCTGTGGAACTTCTAACCGTTCGCAAAGCAATTGTTTTTGCACGACTTTTGCAAAAAGAGCAGATATGGCCTGCAACTCAGACCTCGTTGGCTTCCAATTTGGAAGATCTACGTGAACGTCGTAGGTGAAACTTCCAGATCTGATGACCGGATACACGAAGCTGTGCAGGTGAACTTGAATGTTGTCTTTGAAGGCGGATTCAGCCACACAGCCAAGAATGAGCGAGCAAGTTCGCCAGAAAGCGTTGTTTACTGCGGGCGACTCGGGAGTATTCATGGATAAAATTTTTAACTCACATTCGTTGACCAAAGGTCTGTTCATATCCCAGGGATTACCGTCGACCATTGCTAAGGCGGCGACTGAAGCTACACTTTCCGATATGTGTTTGGTGCAATCGTGTGGTGTTGAGAGGTTTTTGTTCATTACCAGTGTGGCTTCGGTCTGGGGAGACAAATATTTGACTTCTATCTTCTCGATTCTTCCAACATTTGATATCTGTCTCTTCTTCTCCTCGTCGAATATTTCGTTTCTTCGCTTTATCACTTCGGATTTTGATATCGAGCCCATGCATCTTGAGTACACTTGTGACTGTGGTCGCAAAGTTGCGAGACACAAGGTTTTGCACCTGGAAACAAAGTTTCAAATTGAAGACATGAGAATAACAACTGGATAAGGACCCATTTTTCCGAATTCCTTTTTTCAGGGATCATAGCGCAAAATGAGTTCAAAAAAGGGGAAATAGGGAAAGATTAAGCATCTATTTTTACACATAGAAAAGACGAATAAATCTGTTTTAAGAAATGTCATATTTTTCAACTCTATATAGTTATATTTTATTAATTGTCTATCAATTTTCTAAATGAGATGTGTAATTTGCCTGAGATTTTTGGTCGCTTAATCTGAAACCGAAAGTGGAATCTCTCCATCACGTCAGGTTTTTGAGATAATCCAGGCCACATGTGAAAAAAACAATTTTTTGGCGATTTAATTAAAATTATAGCGAACCAACTCGACGTGTTAGAGACTTTAAAATGGATCACTTTTAATACCTAAGCCTCGTATTTTAAGATGGGATAATAAAAATAAGAAGAAATTTTTGTTTTCAAAGTGTCGTTTGAATTTCTCGAGAATTATATTTAAGCTCATGCGTTCTCGAACTCTGACGGCATAGGTGCGAACATGACTTCCGAAAAATCAAAAGTTTAATTTCAATAAAATGTTTTCATAATTTTTGTTATTTCTGCATCAAAATACAAAGATTTAAGCATTAATTTGAGCCCTTTTTAATGTCTGTAATACCTCAAGTGCAGGCCTCGGACTCACTTCAGAGATAAAAAATAGTGTCACAAATTTGAAATAATAGTGTCATGAAATTTTTCAAGTATTAAAATTATGTGTAGTCCGAGTTAAAGAATGTATAGTCCAAAATAAAAAAGTATGCAACAAAAAAATTTTTTAAACAAAATATCCAGTTTTCTAATCTAATATTTTTAAAGTATTAAAAAAGAACTTCAATGTTTATTTAAAATGTTATTCTTTAGCATATAAGTTATTAAAATTCCTATTTATATATCGCAGGCTTCACAGTATTTTCCATATTCCCCTCTTTTTCTCGTTTTTCCACTTAAATACGAACTGAATTAATAGAACCCAATAAGAAAATCTAACTATTTGTGGTTTTATTAAAAATTCATTAATTTTGTTAAAAGTCATACTTCTAACTTTCTGCCATATTTCTAATTCTCTTATCATATTTCTAATTTTTCGGTTAAGAATTAATCTTTTTTGGTTCAAAATTGAATTATTCTGTTGAAAATTCATTTATTTTGTTGAAGTCATACTTCTTGGTTGAAAATTCAACTGTTTTGTTAAAAATTCGTCTTTTTGGCTTGAAATTTGAACAATTTGATATAATTTTATTTCTTTCTTGAATAACAAATTTGGTTGAAAATTTATGTTAAAATTCGTCTTTTTGAAACAATATCAATTTTTGGTTAAAAATGCAACTATTTGGTTAAAAATTAATCTGTTCTGGTTAAGGATTCAATTATTTTGTTGAAAATTCGTTTTTGTTGGTTAAATTCAACTGTTTTTTATTTTCAATTGAAATTTTTGTTTGTTAAAATATCAACTATTAAATTTTTCGTTGAAAATTCAACTTTTTGGTTAACAGTTAAATTACTTTCTTAAAAGCACATTTTTTTGCATGAAGTTTTACAATTTTAGTTGAAAATTCGTCTTTTTGCGTTTAAAACTTATTTTTTGAACTGAAATTTTAACAATTTTTTTGATGATTTGTTATATTTCAAACAGACGCGAATTATTTATAAAATTGTTTTTAAATTTACCTGATTTATTGTTGACAATTTTGGAAATCTTTCGCAATGTATAATTTTTTTTAATATTCTCTTAAAATTAATTTAAAAAAATGAAGAATCACTTTAAATATTCCCACAAATCTTAAGAAAATGTTTTTATTATCTTGAGACCTTTCAAAATCTTCAAACAACTTCAAAACTTTATTTCAAGATCTTCAACAATCTACACTTTGTTTTAAGTTCTTTTAAATCTTTTTATTACTTTTTAATTGTTTTTTAAACTTCTAAATATTTTTTAAAATGATTCGAATTTTTCCTAAATTTTGAAAAAATTCTACAAAACTAAAAAAATTGCCTTCCAACTCTTCCAGATTCTTTTTTGATAATTTTGGAAATCTTTTGGAATGTTTTGAAATCTTTTTAATTATTCTCTTAAAATAAATGTTGTAAAATAAAAAGTAATGCAAAATTTTCCGAGAAATCTTAAGAAATTTTGTTTATCCTCTTGAAACATTTCAATATTCTTAAAAAGCTTCTAAACTTTTTATTATGGCAAAATTGAAAAATTTTCCTTTGAAATCTTCTACATTCTTTTTCGAAATTTAAGGAAATAATTTCATTTCATTTTTCTCGTTTCTTTGAATGTGTGAAAAAGTTTAAAAGTTGTACTCTGGTAGCAAAATATTAAAATTTAGATTTGGGACGGTTGAAATATCCCGAAAAATAAAATTCCCGACGCTGTCAAATTCCCGAATAATAAAACTCTCGAATAATAAAATTTTGGAATAACAAAATTCCCGAGTTGGAAAATTCCCGACTTAGAAGATTCCCAAATAATAAAATTTCCGAGTTGGAAAATTCCTGAATAATAAAATTCCCGACAGTTTATAATATTAACGATTTTGAAAATTCCCGAATTATAAAATATCCGAACTAGAAAATTCCAGAATTTAAACAATTAAATTTTTGGTGAAAATATTATTTATTTATTAAAAATACAGTTATGAAATATATTCATTTAAAAACAATATTTTTAGTGTTTAAAGTTTCTAAAATTACTGGTTGAATTTAAAATATTCGGAAATTTTATTATTCGGGAATGTTCCAATTCGGGAATTTTATTTTTCAGGATTTTTCAGTCGTCCCTTAGACTTACTAAATTAGTGGCGAAGAAAATGCTTAATCTGTATTAATTGATTTATCCATATAACCTCTTTTAGTATAGTCAAGGGGTTATATGAATAAAATCCTTTTGTCATTTTCAAAATATCTGCTCAAATTTTAAGAACAGAATTCTTGCATTCATTATTGAAGAATCATTTACAACTTAAATTTCCTCTTTTAGAAATAAATGTTTAGAATTAAAATTCCTCAATTGGAAATTGCGATTTACAAAATTCCAGCAACCAATCATGTATTCAACAACAATGAGTGCGAAATTTTCGAGAATTTCGTTCCACCGATTTTTTTTAGATAGGATTAATAATATTTGTCATTAGTAAACAAATAACTGCTATACACAGACTCGATATAACATTCTATAAATTGGGGTCATAAGAGTTCGAGTATAAAAAGTATAATATTAAAAAAATAAAATCAATAACGGAGTCTGGTTTCATGCAGTTCCTTTTAATTTACTCGTATAATGAATAAAATAAAATTTAATGTTGGATTCGTTCTTAGAATTAACAGCTGACTGAGTTAATTATTAAAACCTACATTGTTTCCTAACAATTAAAGCAGACACAAAGTGCAATTCTCTACACGTAGAGAATTCCACTGAACTTCAAACAACTCATAAATGTACCTCCAAAATTAGTTTTTAGAATTTTACAATATAATTTTAAAGTCATTACTGTAGAAATATTGTCATAAAATTCCTTACCCCTGAAACATTGTGGCCGGTGTTTGAGGTTAAGTAAGTTTGAAATCGTTTTTTCGTTTTTTATCGAACATTCACCATTACGAGCCTTTGCTCACGGAATGTGACACTTGTTGACACGTTCGACTTCAATAATAATATTCTTAAACTTTACGCGTAGCTTTTGCATATCACAATTTACTACATAACTCGTAGAAAACACGCAACTACAAAATATTAAAGTGTAATGGCCACCAGCGCTGTGATCGAATTTCTTCTCCTGTAGAATTCTCAGCTTGGCTGCCATTGGTTGTTAGAATTAATCCTTCCGTTGATTTATTTTGATTAAAATCAAGAGCCGCGAAAAGGGGTCTCAACACAATAACAAGACATGATTTAGAGAAAAACTCAATATTTATTTAGGTTTAAATTATTATTATTCGTTAACTGTTCACAATAGTTCATAACTTTAACAATTTATTTAATAATATTTGAATCTACATTTTCAAAGAAAAGTCACAATTCTTGTTTTTATTAATAAGCATTAATAAAATTATAAATTAAATCAATTGAGTGTCAGTTCTCGATTTAAGACTACTACCAGCTGAGACGAAATTATTATTATTAAGTAAAACTCAAAATCTTTGCAAAGAAAATATTCTAAGTCCGAACTCAGATTAATTCGAAAGTTTTCTAAGTCCACAATCTTTAGCAAAGTGTCGCAGGTTTTTTATTTGAAGCTGGTAGAGTAATCGGCGGAGAACTGACTTTTTCCTCTCGGGGAAAAACAGACAGACCCTCGGCGAGAGCGAAAATCGTGGTGGGAGCTGCCCCACGCATTTTACTCTATCCAATTAAAATCCAGGATAGAAAAATCGTCATCACTTTTAGCCAATAGTAAAATAGGTTAAAGTATGAAATCTACGCCTCCGCGGTCTTGCGAGTCCGAACTTGTCTCCAACAAGTTCCAACACGCGACCCGCGAATCGTCCCAAAATCTCATACTTCATTAAAACCATGACATGTTTATGAGCACCAAACTCGCGCCTTCAAAGGTTCCCGCCACGACAGCGCGGCGCCGACACCCTTTGAACTCTAGCGGCTTTCACTCTTCGCTCTTTAGTGTCTAATTACAATCTAGATCACACGTTTCTTATTTCTAATACACTAAAGCCTCCTCTAGTTTGCCGACTAATAACTAATATGCATTTCTTATATTATAATTCTCGTTTACCATTATTGAGAGTAGGAAGATAATAATTACTTTTAAACATTAAATAATTCCTCAAGAATGATTAAATTCTGGTCGAAATTCCCCAAATTAATTGGGTTTTCATTGAAACCATTAAAATGATCAAACTTCATTAACTTGTGTTCGTCCCCTTTAAAAGTTTCGTTCGCGCCAAGATTTGAAACGGCGGCCATGTTTACTTGGCGCCCTCAACGCCATCTATTAAAACTTAGTACGCAGATCAACCTATACCATTACAAAAGTATAACAAAACGGAAGTTGAACGCAACCAAAATTCGGGAGTGAAAACAGCTGAAATCTACTTCCGGTGATTGAGCCAATAGGAGCGCTGACAAAATACTGGGAAAATTTGAATGTTTAGAATGAAGGATTTTCGCAACTTTAGAGACTTTTTATGCCTTTAAAAGAAATTTAGGAACAATCGAAGTATGTCAAATACATTTGAAAATAAATAAGAGTTTAAAGTAATTACTGAAGTAATTAAGTTCGTATAATGAATATCGATAAATGTATGAAGAACGAAGCTTCATGAATTTCATCATGTTTCAAGTTTCATCATAACATAACCTATAAAAACATGTAATACGCGTGTTGGCAACGTCAACATTGCAATGTCGATTTTCTATTTTAACTGCAATACTGTCGCATAAATTTATTTATTAACTACCTCGAGTTTATTAGTGAAGGTTCGCAATAAATATAAATATTTTGCTATAGTGAAATGTCCTGCAATATGTGTAAAACTGTATTTACAAATTAAAGTGATACTTGTTTGGTAAGTCTGAGTTTTACGCACTTATAACGCAATTTTTTACTTAATTAATCCTTAGTAAAATTAGAACCGTTAGATATACGTTATCATCGTTTTCCGGAATTTTATCTTCAAAAGTTTCACACATAAAGTCAGAGATTTTGAGAAAAAATGGTAGAAGTCGGGGAATTTGTGTAAGAAGCACTTTAAGTAACTGTTAAGAATAATCAAGGGTTGCCACACAGTCACTTTTAGTCACCTTTTTCTCAAATCACTTCTTAGCCACTTTAAAAAAAATAAAAGATCACTAATCACTTTTATTTCAATAAAGTAACCTCGAAATTAAACCAATAGTTTAACCACTATTGAATTTAGGTCTATAAACAGCTATAACTATATTTCTGAAGTATCTTGAATTCTTTTGAAATATTTCAGGGTATTTCAAAAATTTCTTAGAACTTTTAAAAGGTTTCAAGGGATTCCAAAAGATTTCAAAGGATTTGAAATATTTTGGGATATTTTAAAAGATTCCAAAGAATTTTTAATAGATTTCATTCATTTAAAGTGAACCAAAAGATTTGAAAATTTCAAGAAATTTTCAAGAGTTTTTAAAAGTTTCAAATGATTTTAAAAGATTATAAAGGATTAGAAATATTTCAGGGTACTTTAAAAGTTTCCAAGGAATTTTAAATAGATTTTAATCATTTAAACGTATTTCAAAGGATTACAAAGATTTTAGGGCATTTTTAAAACTTAGAAGTAATTTCAAAGAGCTTTACAAAGTTTCAGGGGATTCCAAAAGACTTCAAAGGATTTGAAATATTTTAGGGTATGTAAAAAAATTCCAAGGAGTTTTTCATAGATTTCAATCGCTAATTACTTACTTGCTAATATTCAAATAAATAAATCATTTAAAGGGGTTCCAAAGGATTTGAAAGATTTTCGAGTATTTTTAAAACGTCCAAGGAATTTTAATGAAATTTAAAAAGTTTCAAAGCATTTTGAAAGATTATAAAGGATTAGAAATATTTTAGGGTATTTCAAAAATTTCCAAGGAATTTTTAATAGATTTTAATCATTTAAACGTATTCCAAAGGATTAAAAAGATTTTAGGGCATTTTTAAAACTGCGAAGGAATTTCAAAGAGCTTTACAAAGTTTCAGGGGATTCCAAAAGACTTCAAAGGATTTGAAATATTTTTGGATATTTTAAAAGATTCCAAAGAATTTTTAATAGATTTCAATCATTTAAAGTGAACCAAAGATTTGAAAATTTCAAGGAATTTTCAAGAGTTTTTAAAAGTTTCAAATGATTTTAAAAGATTATATGATATAGACGGGATAGTAGACGCTTTAAAAGACTCTTTTAAAGAACTATTAGGAGGTGAAGATATAGGACAACAAAACTGCGACATAGAACATAATGCATTAGAAAACCCAATTGAAAAAGTCTGTGTCACTGAGGTCCGAGACATAATTAAGAACTTGAAAAACGGTAAGGCTGCTGGCATAGACAGTATTAGTGCTGAAATGCTCAAATACGGTGGCGAGTACATACCTCACAGGTTGTGCGAATTAATAAATTTATGTATCGAGACGGGGAAAGTCCCAGACGATTGGAAAAAAGCGATTATCGTACCAATATACAAAAGAAAGGGAGATAAAAACAACTGCAGTAATTACAGAGGTATCAGCCTACTAAGTACAGTAAGTAAAATATACTCAAAAATACTTATTCGTAGGGTAATGGAAATCACAGAAGAAAAAATATGGGAAGTCCAAAGTGGATTTATGCCAGGAAGATCATGTACAGATCAGATATTTAGCCTAAGACAGATCACAGAAAAAAGCTGGAGAGTAGGAAAGAAAGTTTTCTGTGCATTTATTGACCTAGAAAAAGCATTTGACACGGTAAATAGAAGTAAACTTTGGGAAGTTCTTAAAGAATACGGAGTAAATGGAGGGCTCCTGCAAGCAATAAAAACAATATATACAGGTAGTAAAGCGAGCGTAAGGGTAAACGGGAAACTGAGTGACTGGTTCGATATTACGCAAGGCGTGAAACAAGGATGCGTTATGTCCTCGTGGCTATTTATCATATTCATGGATAAGTGTCTAAGAACTGCACTCTTCGACGAAGAAGGTGTAGATCTCCAAACAGTTAAGGTACGTGGGTTAGCTTTCGCAGATGACAAGATTGTTATGGCAGAATCAGTCGAGGACTTGCAAAGAATGTTGAATAAACTTCATACAAGCATGAAGGACATGGGACTCAAAATTAACGTAAATAAAACAAAAATCATGGTGTTTGAGGGAAAGAGTGAGAAAACAATGTGCAACATTGTCCTAAATGATGAGAGATTAGAACAAGTTGACAAGTACGTATATCTAGGTAGTCTATTCACTAGCGACGGAAAAATAGATGGGGAGTTAGATAGGCGCATAAATAAGGGTAAACAGGTTATCGGTAGAGCAGGGTCCATCCTAACAAATAAAAACATATCAAAAAAAGCTAAAATGGCCATACACAATTCTATATTCGTACCGACTGTACTATACGGTAGCGAGACATGGACCTGTCAAGAAAAGGACAGGAGTAAAATTAACGCGATCGGCATGAAACCTCTGCGCATAATATGCGGGAAAACACTAATGGACAAAGTCCAAAACGAGACAATCCTCAAAGAATGTGGTGCAAAAGAGACAATAGTTGACACATGGGAAAGAAATCAGTTAAGATGGTTCGGACATCTTGAAAGAATGAAAGATGAACGACTGACCAAACAAGTGTATAAAGGTAAAGTAAATGGCAGAATGCCCAGAGGTAGACCGCCGAAAGAATGGTTAGAATCTGTAAATGAGACATTAATCCGTAGAGACATAAGAAGCCATAGGAACACAAGAGCTTGCATGAAAAAATGCATGGACGTGAAGGAAGCTAGAGTAGTATGCCAGGACAGAAAAGTGTGGCGACAAATAGTTTGTAAACAGAGTGACAGTAGAATGAATGACGCCTGAAACAAAGATCTTGGATACTAATGGGCCCAAGTGGAGAACCATACATAACAATTTTGTGAGGCTCTTCACTTGGGGTGATCGCTAGAGAGATTGATCAGCAACCTGGGTCGGAGCAGTGTTGCGGAGTAAACGTGTCATTTAAATAAATAACACGAGAATTCCAGATCAATCTAAAATATATATACCTAACACTTATATACCTATCCACCTCATAACTATATTCCTACCTACCTTATACCTATATACCCATTTGCACACTACTATTCTCCAACCGAGCAAGTCACGCCTACCCCGAAAGGGAAATGGCTTAATGGTATAATAATAATAATAATAATAATAATAATAATAATAAAGGATTAGAAATATTTCAGGGTATTTTAAAAGTTTCCAAGGAATTTTAAATAGATTTTAATCATTTAAACGTATTTCAAAGGATTACAAAGATTTTAGGGCATTTTTAAAACTTAGAAGTAATTTCAAAGAGCTTTACAAAGTTTCAGGGGATTCCAAAAGACTTCAAAGGATTTGAAATATTTTAGGGTATGTAAAAAAATTCCAAGGAGTTTTTCATAGATTTCAATCGCTAATTACTTACTTGATAATATTCAAATAAATAAATCATTTAAAGGGGTTCCAAAGGATTTGAAAGATTTTCGAGTATTTTTAAAACGTCCAAGGAATTTTAATGAAATTTAAAAAGTTTCAAAGCATTTTGAAAGATTATAAAGGATTAGAAATATTTTAGGGTATTTCAAAAATTGCCAAGGAATTTTTAATAGATTTTAATCATTTAAACGTATTCCAAAGGATTAAAAAGATTTTAGGGCATTTTTAAAACTGCGAAGGAATTTCAAAGAGCTTTAAAAAGTTCAAGGGATTTTAAAATTTCCAAGCATTTGAATGAGTTTAGGAAATTTAACAACATTTGCATAGGCTTTTACCAAATTTCGGAAGAAATATAACGAGTTTATAGGGCCTATAAGATTTTAGGATATGTTAAAAGATTTCAAGGGATTTTATAAGATTTTAATTATTTAAGGGATTTTAAAAACTCACAGGGTATTTTAATAAATTATCCAGAGTGGCAGGGAATATCAGATTTTATGTAAGTTCACAAAATTTTATAATAATTTCATGGATTTCAACAAATTTATTCACAAGAATTGAGGGGTTTCATCGATTTTCAAATATTTCAAGGCATTTCCAAAGATTTTAAAGAATTTTAAAAATGTTAGGGTATCTTTAAAATTTCCAAGGAATTTTTTAGAGCTTTAGAAAGTTTGAAATGATTTCTAAAGACTTTAAACGATTAGAAATAATTATGTGTTTTTTTGTAATGGTCTTTCAAAAGGTACCAAAGGCATTTCAAGATTTTATGATATTTTTAAAACTTCCCAAGAATTTTAAAGAGCTTTAATAAGTTTCAAGGGATTCCAAAAGGTTTGAAAGGATCTGAAATATTTTAGTCTATTTTAAAAGATTACAAGACATTTTCAAGATATTTCAAAATTTTCAAGGAATTTCTGAGAATTTGAATGATTTTACGGAATTAAAAAATGTTCATGGGGTTGTCAAGAATTTCGAATTATATGGAACGATTTTATTGGACCGAAGCAATGTTAGAATATGTTAAAAGATTCCAAGGGATTTCATCAGAATTTCGAGGATTTCAAATATTTTAAGGGATTTTGAAAGTTCTAAATGGATTTTAATAAATTTTCCAGGATTTCGGAAAATATCAGTTTTCATGTAATTTCGTGGAATTTTTTAATATTTTAATGGATTTTCAAAAGCTTTAAAAAGTTTCATAGAATTTCAGAAGATTATAAATGATTAAAAATATTTGAAGATATTTCAAAAGTTTCCAATGAATTTTTGACTGATTTAATTCATTTAAAGGGATTTCAAAGAGTTTGAAATATTTTATGGTAATTTAAAAGATTCCGAGGCATTTTCAAGAGATTAAAAAAGTTTCGAGGTATTCCAAAGATTTAAATGATTTTAAGGGGTTTGAACAATTTTTCATGCGGTCGTAAAGAAGATCTTAGAATTTTTGAAGATTTAAAAATTTTGCAATGGATATTATACGATTCCCGAGGATTTCAATGATTTTATAGGATTTTAAAGGTTTTATAATATTTTAATGTAGGGTTTCAAATATTTTGAATTCAGTTGAAATTCACACTAAGTTTTTATTAATTTCTCCTGATTTCTCTGAAATTCTCTTGAGATTTTTTTAATTCACTTGAATTCTTATAAATTCGCTCAATTCTACTCAATTCAATGGATTTTTTAAAAAAAATTTATGTAATTCATTATGAATTGTTTAAAACTCACCTTGATTTCTGAGGTATTTTATAACAATGCTTTTGAATTCTCTTAAGTTTTTCTAAATTCATTTCAAACTTAACGAATTCAATAAATTTGTTAATAGTTTAAAATTTTTTTCATTAATTAAAAATTTTTTTTAATTCACGTGAATTTTTATGCATTTTATCGAATTATTCCAATTTTCTCTAAATTCACTCCAATTTTACTAAAATCAATGGAACTTTTTAAATTTTTTCGAATTCATTTGCATTCTTTTGAATTTAGCTTGAATTTTTTTGAAGTCGTATGAATTTATCATGTATTTGTTAAAATTCACCAGGAATGCTCATAAATTTCTTCGAATTCTTTTAAATTCAAAAGCACGTTAGTGACATTATTAATCCACATTGGTCACTTTTAGTCACATTTTGATTAGAAGTTAGTCATTTTTGGTCTCTTTGTTGGTTTAAATAAATAACTTTTCCAAGTAAATTAGGCTGCGGCAGCCGAGAGTAAAATGAATTAAAAATGTATAAATTTAACATAATTTTAGCCATTTATAGCATATTCTATATTAAAAATGTTACAAGATTAGAATTCTAGTCTCTAAATATTAATGGTTAATACGCCTAATATTTGTGTTTCTCGTTTCCTTATTAATTTTATTTCAGTGATACACTTCTATTTATAAAATTAGGACAATTTAGTAGAGTTTAAGAAAATGAAACATATAAATAGATACATTATTTTTGTTACAGACAGTTTCCGGAAGCTTGTGCTTTTAAGCCCATTTCTTGAAATATGTTACTCTTCTGTCCTAACTGTTCAAACCGAATACGCATCGAAAGCTCTGAACGCCTTCGATTCTCCTGCAATTCCTGTCCATACATATTCAACATCTCAAGGAAAATTAGCGATCGAGCCTACCCAAAATTGAAAGAAGTTGATGACGTTCTGGGAGGCAGTGCTGCCTGGGAAAACGTCGATTCTACCGCAGAACGCTGTCCAAAGTGTTCCCACGATCGTGCATATTTTATGCAAATTCAAACCCGATCTGCTGACGAACCTATGACAACATTCTACAAATGCTGCAACCCACAATGTGGTCACAACTGGCGCGAATAAAGGTACAAAATACCAAGTTTAACGGTATAAAAATCATCTTTTCCACATATTTATATTCTAATCAGGGTGGCCGCAAAACTTCATTTCAAAAATTCAAATTTATTTGTTTCAACCAAAAAGACTTTTCTACCACGAAAGGTGACTTTTCAGTCTAAAAGGATGAATTTTCAACAAAACAGTTGAATTTTCGATAACAAAAGAGGACTTCAAAAAAAATTAGTTTAGTTTTTAACCAAATTGTTGAATTTTCAATCTGCAAAGATGTATTTTCAACCAAATGGTCGAATTTTCAAACAAAAAAGATTACACATCAACCAAGAATAGTTGCATTTTCAGCAGAATAATTGAATTTTTAGAGGACAGTAAAATTTTCAACAAAAAAAGATAAATTTTTTAATCCATGAGGACGAATTTTCGGTCCAAATAGGCGACTGTTCAGCAAAACGTTCTTCTTCAAAACGTTCAAAACGAAACAGTTGAATTTTCGATTAAAAAATATGACTTCAACAACAACAAAATAGTTTAATTTGTAATCAAATTGTTGAATTTTCAATCTGCAAAGATGAATTTTCAACCAAATGGTCAAATTTTCAAACAAAAAAGATCACACATCAACCAAGAACAGTTGCATTTTCAACAGAATAATTGAATTTTTAGAGGACAGTAGAATTTTCAACAAAAAAAGATAAATTTTTTAATCCATGAGGATGAATTTTCAGTCCAAATAGGCGACTGTTCAGCAAAACGTTCTTCTTCAAAACGTTCAAAACGAAACAGTTGCATTTATAACCAAATAGTTGAACTTTAAATGAAAAGAGACGAACTGTCAAGAAATTACTCGAACTGTTAACCAAATAGTTGAGTTTTCAACCTACAAAGATGAATTTTTAATTAGGTGGTCGAATTTTCAAACAAAATAAATTAAACTTCAACTAAAAACAGTTGCATTTTCAACCAAATAGCTAAATTTTTAAGACAAAAAGGACGAAAAATGTAATAGTTGATATTTACACAAAAAAACGAATAAATTCATGTAAAAAAATTAATTTTCAACCGAATAGTCCAATTTTCAACCAAAGAGATGTATTTAACTAAAATCATGAATTTTCCAAAGATTTTACCGTCCAGAAAGAATAAAATTGTATCCAAATTGTGGAACTTTTAAACTAAAAGACGAATTTGCTGTAGAACAGTTGAATTTTCAACCAGAAAATATGAATTTTAAAACCAAAAATGCAGGAGATAAGTTTTGAGTTAAAAAAGAAAAAAATGAATCTTCAATTGAAATAGTTAAATTTTCAGTTAAAAACATTAATTTTCAACTAATATAATAACTCTGCAATAAAACTATATTGTTTAAAAAAGTGTTTTAACCTCCAAGCAGTTCTATTTTCAACATAAAAATATGATTTTTCAACGA
This sequence comes from Andricus curvator, assembly GCA_932195095.1. Classification (NCBI taxonomy): domain Eukaryota; kingdom Metazoa; phylum Arthropoda; class Insecta; order Hymenoptera; family Cynipidae; genus Andricus; species Andricus curvator. Next base: position 169,893 of record CAKNYM010052333.1, on the reverse strand, counting down.
ATAATGTAATACTAGATATTTCAACGAAAAAAGATTTTAATTGTAAATGAAAAACAATCGAATTCAACCAAAAAGGTCGAATTTTCAACAAAACAGTTGAATCTTCAACAACAAAAAAACGAATTTTGAACAAAATATGTAATAGTAGATATTTCAACCTCAAAGAAGATGAAATTTCTCTCAAAAGGGGTGAATTTTAAAATCGAAAAGATAAATTTTCAACCAAAAAAATTAATTTTTTACCAAAAAGAAGAATTTTCAGACAAATAGTTGATTTTTCAACTAAACAATATACACTTTCAACCAAAAACGATAAGGTAAATTTTCATGTAAAAAAATTAATTTTCAATCGAATAGTCCAATGTTCAACCAAAGAGATGTATTAACTAAAATCGTGAATTTTCCAACCAAAAAGACGAATTTTCCAAAGATTTTTCTGTCCAGAAAGAACAAAATTGTATCCAAATCGTGGAACCTTTAAACTAAAAGACGAATTTGCTGTACAACAGTTGAATTTTCAACCAGGAAATATGAATTTTAGAACCAAAAATGCAGGAGATAAATTTTGACTTAAAAAAATTAATGAAAAAAACAAATTAAACAAATGACATGATGAATCTTCAATTGAAATAGTTAAATTTTCAGTTAAAAACATTAATTTTCAACTAATATAATAAATCTGCAACAAAAATATATTGTTTTAAAAAGTGGTTTAACCTCCAAGCAGTTCTATTTTCAACATAAAAATATTATTTTTCAACGACTAATGTAATAGTAGATATTTCAACGAAAAAAGATTTTAATTGTAAATGAAAAACAGTTGAATTCAATCAAAAAGGTCGAATTTTCAACAAACCAGTTGAATCTTCAACAACAAAAAAACGAATTTTGAACAAAATATGTAATAGTAGATATTTCAATCACAAAAAAGATGAAATTTCTCTCAAAAGTGATGAATTTTAAAATCGAAAAGACGAATTTTCAATTATGAAAATTAATTTTCTACCAAAAAAGAAGAATTTGCAACAAAATACATAAATTTTCAAACAAATAATCAAAATTCCAACTAAAAAAAGGATAAATTTTCATTCAAAAATGGGAAAGTTAAATTTTCAGTAAAGACAATGAATTTTCAGGAAGAAAAATAAGTTTTTAACAAAATAGATCAATTTTCAATCAAAGAGAGGAATTATTAGCTAAAATTATGAATTTTCCAAAACAAACAGATGAATTTTCCACAAATGAAGATTTTTCAGTCAAGAAAGAAAAATATTGTATACAAATTGTGAAACTTTCAAGCCAGAAGACGAATTTTCTGTACATCAATTAAATTTTCAATCCGAAAATATGAATTTTAAAATTTTGAACAAAATACTTAAATTTTTAACCGAAGAGTTGATCTTTTAAACAAAGAAGTTCAACTTTTACACAAGTAGTTGAATTTTCAATTAAACAATTTTAATTTTCAATTAAATGATGAATGTTCAACTGGAATACTTGAATTTTCAGTTAAAAACATTCATTTTCAACATAAAAAAACACAAATTTTCATCAAAAGATATGAATTTTCAACTAACAAGGTAAATCTTAAAAAAAAAATCATTTTTTAGCCAAGTTGTTCAACCTCCAAGGAGTTCAATTTGTATCTAAAAAAGATGAATGTTCAACAAATTAGGTAGCAGTAGATATTTCAAACAAAAAATTGTAATTTTAAATTAAAAACAGTTGAATTCAACGAAAAAGGACGAATTTTCAACAAAATAGTTGAATCCTCAACAAAAGAAGATTACTTTTTAACCAGACAGTTGCATTTTGATCCAAAAAATACGAATTTTCAAAAAAATAGTTGAATTTTCAATAAAAATTGAATTTTCTACCAAAATAGTTGTATTTGCAACCATGAAGGATGACTTTAACAAAATCGTTGAATTTTTAACCAAATAATACAACTTTTAACAAAAAATATAATCGTCAGGAGAAAGCAACTGTAAGGAATAGAAATAGAAATACAAGGCAAATAAATTACTAACAAGATATTATATCAGGGTGGCCGCAAAACATCATTTTCAAAATTCGCTAATTTTTCCCTGACCAATTTTTTATTTTCCCTGGCCATTAATTGATCAAAGACCAGAATCTTAATCCTGTAACATTTTTGACGTAGACTTTTGCAAGATTTTTAGAAAATTCCTGACTTCTCCGTGACAAATAAAATGTCCTGACCTATCCCCCCATTGGTCAATCTTCCCTGATTCTTTCAACACCTGTTTTGCTTTAACAGATTTCACAATCACCATTACAGTCACAACTAAAGAGAACCATGATGAATGCAGATTACATGGGTCCTGTGAAATATTCGCTGAACGCAGCTTTGAAGGAATTAAGATATTCAAAAGGCCAGCAACACTGGTTTTGCGGCGGCGAAAGAAGTATAGCGCTTGCAGTCCAATTAATAAAAAGCCAGAAAATCATAGCTGTTCCCACGGATACAATATATGGATTAACAGGACTCGCTCAAGATTCCTTGACCATTGAGAAACTCTATGCAATAAAACGCAGAGATGAGAGCAAGCCCTTGGCTATCTTCGTCGGCTCTGTTTCAGAAATAGGAAACTGGGGTGAGATGTCACACTTGCCAGAAGGTCTGCTCGAAAAACTACTACCTGGTCCTGTAACCGTTATTTTGAAACGAACGCCTAATTTAAATCCGGAACTGAATCCGGGTACTCCAACTGTCGGTATTAGAATTCCCGATACAGACTTTTTGAGACATGTTGTTAAAATAGTCGGAGAGCCTTTAGCACTTACTAGTGCCAATGAAAGTAACAGCCCAAGTACTCTACACCCGGATGAATTTGAAAGTTTGTGGCCTCTCCTAGGGGGAATTTTTTACGATAATCCAAACAAGGCGGTGTTGCGAGACAAAAAGAGATTGGGATCAACTATAGTTGATTTAACCGAACCAGGATTGTATAAAGTTATTCGACCAGGGATGGCTTCGGTTAAAACTAATGGATTGTTACAGCAGTCAGGGTTGAGAAGAATTAGAGATAGGAAAGAAAGGAAAGTTGATATCCAAGAAAAAGTCGCAGTTTGATGGATTATCGTAAAAACACCTAATTATTAGATATCAATATCTAGATCCTAAAATTTAGTTTGCCAACTTAATAGTTGATAAAGTATTTTGTAGACTTTTTCATTTTTTCATGTACGAGTTCCAGAAATAAATGTATATAATGTGATAAGTATTTTGTTGTCTTTCTTTACGTAATATAAGACTTTACAGCCCAAAATTCTATCAAAATAGGAGAAATAGCGTGATTTTTCATAAAAATAGGGAAATAATAGGATAAATTCCTTAAAATAAAATTAATATAGATGGAATATTGAATTCAATATTAAAGGTTTTCAACCAAGAGATTCATTTTAAACCCAAAGGCGATTTTTTAACAAAAGAGTTGAGTTTTCAAGTTGCAGAGTCGAATGGTTTAGTAAACAGTTAAATTTTAAATCCAAAAAGATACATTTTCAAAAAAAAAAAAGATCATTTTCAACCAAGAAAGACGAATTTTCAAAGGTAGTTGAATTAAATATATGAAAATGATCTTTTTTGTTAAAATTTATCTTTTTGGGTTTAAAAATTAACTGTTTTCTAAACTATTTGTCTCTGCAACTCGAAAACAAATAGTTATATTTTTAACAACAAAAAATTAAATTTCAATCAAACAGTTGTATGTACAACTATAAAGTTGAACATTCAATCAAAAGAGATGAATTTTCAACGAAATATTTGCATTTTTAACCAAATAGTTGAATTTTCAAGACAGAGACGAATTTTTTGAAAGACACTTGAATTTTTAACAAGAAAGTTAATTTTCAAACAAAAAAGATTACTTCTATAGTAAAAAATAATTTAAAATTCAAAAGGACGAATTTTCTATCCAAAAAGATGATTTTTGAATAAAATAGTTGAATTTCACACACAAAAATTTACTTTTTAATAAAATATTTGAATTTTCAACATACAAAGATGAATCTTCAATCAAATGGTTGTATTTACAAATAAAACAGTTTAAACGTCAACCAAAAACAGTTGCATTTTCAGCTAAATATTTGGATTTTCAGAAAAAAATTAATTTTCAACCAAACAGTTTCATTTATAACAAAATAATGGAATTTCTAATCAAAAAAGACGAATTTTGAACTGAAGTTGCATTTTTAACCAAATAGTGAAATTTTTAGGCTAAAAAGACGAATTGTTTAGAAGCCGAGTTAAATTTTCAACAAAAAAGTTAATTTTCAATAAAAAAAGATGACTTTCCACCCTAAAAAATCAATTTTAAATCAAAAAGGATAAATTTTCTATCCTAAAAGGTCAATGTTGAATAAAATAGTTAAATTTTAGATAAAGAAGATTACTTTTTAACAAAATAGTTAGATTTTGGACATACAAAGATGAATTTTCAAACACATGGTCGAATTTCCCAACGAAAATGATTAAACCTCAACCAAAAACAGTTGCATTTGCATCTAAATAGTTGAATTTTCAAGCTATAAAGACGAATTTTTTATAAAACAATTGAATTTTTAACCAAAAGAGATAAATTCTTAACTAAACAGTTGCGTTTACAACCAAATAGTTGAACATTAATAAAAAAAGACGAATTTTCAACTAAAGTTGCATTTTTAATCAAATAGTGAAATTTTCAAGCCAAAATAAGAATTTTTTAGAAGATAGTAGAATTTTAAACAAAAAAGTTAATTTTCAACCAAAAAAGGTGACATTTCTACCATAAAAAATTAATTTTAAATCCAAGAGGACGAATTTTCTATCCAAA
>CAKNYM010052333.1:132680-165045 GCA_932195095.1 Andricus curvator | reverse complement strand
TCTATCCAAAAAGACGAATGTTGAATAAAATAGTTGAATTTTAGACCCAAAAAAATTTTAACAAAATAGTTGGATTTTGAACACAAAGATAAATTTTTAAGAAGACAGTTGAATTATCAACATAAAAGATCATTTTCAACTAAATAATTGCAATTAAAACCAAAAAGCTGAACTTTCAATAAAAAGAGACGAATTTTTAACAAAATAGTTGTATTTTTAGTCCAGAAAGATGAATTTTCAACCAATAAAGATTACTTTTTTACCATAAAAGATCAATTTTCAATTCAAAAGGACGAATGTTTAACAGAGTAGTCAAATTTTCGAACAAACAAGATGACTTTTTAACAAAATAATTAAAAAGTTCAATTTTCAACAAAATAGAATTTTAAACAAAAAAGTTAATGTTCAACCAAAAAAGATTACTTTTCTAACATAAAAAATTAATTTTAAATCCAAAAGGACGAATTTTCTATACAAAAGACGAATGTTGAATAAAATAGTTGAATTTTAGACCGCGAAAGATTATTTTTTGACAAAATAGTTGGATTTTCAACATAGAAGATAATTTTCAACCAAACAGTTGTATTTGCAATTAAATAGCTGAACTTTCAATAAAAAGAGACGAATCTTTAACAAAATAGTTGCATTTTTAACCAAGAAAGATGAATTTTCGTTCAAAAAAGATTACTTTTCTACGATAAAAGATCAATTTTCAATTGAAAAGGACGAATGTTTAACAGAGTAGTCGAATTTTCGCCCAAACAAGATGACTGTTTAACAAATATTTGATTTTTTAATTAAATAGTTAAAGTTTTAATAAACCTGAAGAATTTTTGACCAAAAAGAATTAATTTTAAATGGTAAATAGTTGGATTTTTGCATTGGGTTCTATTAATTAGTTTCGCACTTAACCGAAAAACGAGAAAAAGGAGAAGATTCTTGAAAACTGGGGGAAAAAGAGGAATTCTTTTTAATTCTGCGGAACGAAACAAATCTTGGAGAATAATACGTCCAATTTCTTCAATGTCTTCACTTTTAATTGGATATGTTGCGAATTACAGGTTATAATCATATCCTAAATAGCATACTGATATAAAGTAACATACACAATATTTCATATAATACAATCTAAGGTCACTTAGAATTTATATATCACGTATGAACATTCAAACATGTGCGAGTGGCATATCCACAAACTGAATATGATTTTGCATTAAAAAGGGGGTATTTGTATATTAAATAGCGGATAGTTTAAAATTATATTACAAATTTTCCCTACATTATCTTACAGTAAGCTGAAGAAACAACTCGTTTCTTTCGTGATTTTGTTGCAAACGCAAGAGCTTTCAATGCAACGTAAATAATTAAATACATATACTTCGTGAATGTACAGCTTATCTAAACAGATAAATTAATTTAAAGCGACGATATCCGAAATCGAGGATAACGTATAATACTCCTAACCTAAGAGAAATAATTAGATACATACATACAGCATGAGTATGCTAGTGCCGTGCACACGCTAGTATTGTCTTCTTGACAAGATGGGTATCACATAAAATCTTGTAAAATATAAAAATCTTATATACTTAATGCTTAAATCGCAAACGCCGCAGGTCCAGAAATCAATCGATCAATTTTGTCAAGTCAAATCCGTTTGACTTTGGACCTCGGCGTTCCAAGTACACAGTCGATATGCATTGAAAATGCACGTTGCTTTGTCTTTGATTAAATATTAAAATGATTTAATGGTCAGACTTCAGTTCCGGTATTCAATGCAAACTATCCAACTATCGAACTATGTATCGACGAAATCTTTCAAGCGATTATGGCTCAACTCAACAAATATGTACACAATAAACAAACTCTCTTCATATTCCCATCATCGAGTTTAGAAAAAAAGACATTACCGGGATGATTATCACTGCAAATAAATTTAACAAAATGTACAAATCGTGAGACGATAAGTTTCAAATACTGGTTTACTTTAAAAGCGATAATGCCCTGACATTTAAAAAGCACCTCTGTTCTTCATTTTAAACCAGATTTCGTTGTCCCACTATTGAGCAAAATGCAGGTTCCCAATAATTTAGAATCATTGTTTACTTAAATTCGAAATCTCTCTCTCTCTCTTCCAATTCAAAAAAAAACATAAGAAAAAACACTTTGGGAAATATACGTCAATTTAAAACTAACGACACAATAGATAATACGAGTCTTGAATCGAAAGCAAGTCGTCACAAGGTAGCTCAAAACATGCTTGTCCTTATCACAAATACTGGGCTGTCATCAAAGCTACGCAAGTGTATACTCCTTGTATAAATTACTATTAAAATAGCGGTTATGCAGTGAGTTGCCGTTATTGTTATTATGCCCTGGCATCAACGACTCCAATTACTTTAACGTCGTCGACTTTACTCAAAGAAACGCGTGCATAGCCAACTTACAAGCCACGATTCATTGAAAAATATAATTTACTCGTCTTGATGCTTATTTTTCAAGTACACTATCTTTTATTCGCTTATATTATAAAATCAGTCTAATCTTCTTTTGTAGAAAACATTCCCGCGTTGTTCTTTCTCGTGTCGCGCCTAAAAATTCCAAGTACACTGCTTCGTAGCCTCGCGTAGATTTCTTTGCGAACTGTCGCCGTAAATTTGGTGGTTAAGCAACCTATGGTGGCGGTTGCAAAAATTAAGTTGTAGAGCAGCACCAGCTTGAAATTTCCGAGCCACTCGATGCTACCAAAGTCGCCTAACAAGTCAAAGTTCGTCATACCTGAAATAATATTATCAAATTATAAACTTACAATCTACTCGGTGGGTTTCCTATCACCACTACGTAGCGCGTCCTCAGGTTGCGAAAAGAGGAACGGCCCGTAAGGCTGAACAGCCCCCAAGGTTAACTGCGAATACAAGAATAAGCAGTCGCGGACAGCCGATAGGAGCCAGTCGTAGGTGTGGTGAATCTAGCACTGGTAAAAATAGGTGCACGACAACCATGGCTTGGGGGGACCCACCCATTCGCGTTCATACACAATGGGTGGGTTCTGGCAAGCCAAGGTGCAGCGTGTACCCACCTAGAAACTATACCCGAACCAAAACTAAAAATCTTGTAAGGGAAAAATCCTGCTGCCCATTGGACACTGCAGCGATGACACTGCCCGCAAGGGATGTGTGGAATGATTCGCCTGCATAGGGCCAAAGGGGTATTGATGCCAGTAGGCGCGCTGCCTTGCAGGGGGACGTTAGGGTACGAGGATGAAACTGTAATGTGTCTGACGACAAGTTGACATGGTCCTTGTCAGAGTCGGAAAGCTCCCATACTTAGACCTAGGGAGGTATGGGGGTTATCACTCCTGGGACAGTGGACTCACCTACGATCGGAATAGGATCCTAACGTGCGGATTATCTTGAAACTACCATGGCTAACTTGCAAAAACAAAAAACTACAGTTAAAGATCTAAGGGTGGGAACTCTAAACGCGCGTAGTCTAAAAACTGGCCGATTTAGCGAACTCATTAAGATAGCAATTGATTACAAAACTGACGTAATAGCACTTCAAGAAACCTGCTGGTCGGGCGATTTCGCGTCAATTTCTAGGGATGACTATACTTTGCACTGGGGAGGAGCTAAGGGGCAAAGACTGGGGACTGGTTTTCTTATTAATAAACGAATTTCGCAAGCACTTATCGACATGCAATTCATTAACGACCGGTTATCATACATTGTACTAAAGGGTAATTTCAGCAAACACGTATTAATCAATGTGCACTGCCCCACCGAGGACAAAGACGAAGACACTAAAGATCTTTTTTATGAAACAATCGAGCAGGTTTTTGACAAGTTCTCAACGTTTGACGCAAAAATAGTATTGGGGGATTTCAACGCGAAAATTGGAAAAGAACCCATGTATAGGCCTACAATAGGATCAGAAAGTTTGCATGACGTCAGTAATGATAATGGAACCAGAGTAATAAACTTTGCAGCTTCAAAGAACCTCGTTGTCAAAAGCACATATTTCAAGCATAAAAATATACATAAGGCCACCTGGACATCACCAGATGGTAAGACTCACAATCAGATTGATCACGTTCTAATAGACAGAAGACGTCATACAAACATTCTCGATATAAGATCGTATAGGGGAGCGGATTTAAATTCAGACCATTTTCTCGTGATAGTAAAACTAAGATCTAGGCTAGCGTTAAGTAAGAAAACAAGCCGCACAGAGCCAACAGTTCGTTTCAATATAGATAAGTTCAAAACAGCAACAGAAACATTAAATTACCAAGTTGAGATTTCTAATAGTTTCGACGCTCTCCAAGAACAGAGAGACGATAACAATAATCACGAGGAGGACCCGGAAACCCTGTGGAGCAATACGAAAAAGGCGATAAAGGCAGCCGCGAAACTTACGATAGGTTTTAAGAAAGTAGCCAAAAGCAAACCATGGTTTGACGAAGAGTGCAAACTCTGGTTTGAGAAACGTCGGAAGGCCAGACTAAGTAGTTTACAAAATAAGTGCGATCAAACACATAAGAAATATCTCGAGATTAGCAAAAGTACAAATAGGCTCTATAGATCCAAGAAAAGGGAGTGGGAAAAGAATAAAATACTAGCAATAGAAGCGCATAATAAACAAAATAACCCGCGTGAGATGTACAGGGGAATCAATTCTATAAGGAAAGGCTTTCAAAGTAGAACGGAAGTAATGAGGGACGAAAATGGCAATCTAGTAGCCGATTTGACAGAGAGACTGAATTTATGGAAAGATTATTTCGATAAACTATTAAATGTACGCGAAGCCCCCGTTGAAGGTAATCTCGGCGAAGTCCACACTGCTGATCTATTAATTAACGATCCTACTGATATAGAAATAGAAATGGCCATAAAGAAGTTGAAAAATAACAAAGCCGCGGGCATCGATGACCTACCGTCAGAACTGATAAAAAATGGAGGCCCTTGCCTCACAAGGCAAATTTGTAAATTGATACGCGCAGTTTGGAAAACAGAACGCATGCCGGAAGAATGGAATACCTCTATCATTATTCCCATCTTTAAAAAAGGCGATAAAACTAACTGTAACAACTATCGGGGAATTTCACTTGTGCCCTCGTGCTACAAGATCCTGTCTAATGTTATCCTAAGTAGACTAACTCCTTTTGCCGAGGAAATCATTGGGGATTACCAGTGTGGATTCCGCCGAAACCGATCTACAAGCGATCAAATGTTTACAATTAGACAACTGTTAGAAAAGAAATGGGAATTTAAAGAAGCAGTACATCAGCTATTTATCGATTTTAAAAAAGCTTACGACTCTATCATACGCGCGCGAATGTACTGGATCCTAGAGTTCTTGGGTGTGCCAAGAAAATTGGTTAGACTTATCGAAATTTGCTTAAGCGGCAGTAAGGGTAGAATACGCGTAAACGGTAGTTTATCTGAAGAGTTTTCGATCCGCGATGGCCTGAAACAGGGCGATGCACTTTCGTGCGTCCTTTTTAACTTAGTTTTAGAATACGTGGTTAGGCAAGTGCAGGCGAATCCGACCGGTGCTACCCTCAATGGGGTAATACAAATTCTTGGATATGCGGATGATCTCGACATACTAGGGGATGATAAAGAAACGGTAGCTAAAAATGCAGAAATCTTGATCGCAAAAGCCAAAGAGATTGGCTTGGAAGTTAGCGAATCGAAGACAAAATATATGACCGTCGTCAGGTCCGGACAAAGTAATCAAGACGGGGATCTAATGGCCGGAAATATGAAATTCGAAAGGGTTAACGAGTTTAAATACCTCGGGTCTATTATAACTAGCGAAAATAAGATTAAAACGGAAATCAATGCGCGGCTACACGCTGGCAATGGGTGCTATTATGCAGCAAACACGCTACTAAAATCGCGATCGCTATCTAGGAACATCAAAGTAAGAATTTACAAAACGATAATAATGCCGGTCGTCATGTACGGGTGTGAAACGTGGGCGCTGACGAAAGGAGAAGAGAATAGGTTTAGAGTTTTCGAGAATAAAGTACTTAGAAAAATCTATGGTCCAAAAAGGGACGAAGAGACCGGCGAGTGGAGAAAACTGCATAATGATGAGCTGCACGCTCTCTACGGGTCAGCAAATATTAATAGAGTAATGAAAGCGCGTAAATTAAGATGGGCGGGGCATGTAGCAAGAATGGGCAATGAAAGAACAGTAGCACAAGTTTTAAGAGGGAGACCGACTGGTAAGAGACCCCTAGGCAGACCGAGAAACAGATGGGAGAAAAATGTAAGGGATGCCCTAAAAGAACTAGGACATGATTACTTAAACTGGATGGAGAATGCACAAGACAGAGATATGTGGCGGTCTCGGGTAGATGAGGCAATGAACTTTCGAGTTCGAACTGCTAATCTATAATAATAATAAACTTACAATAGGCTGGCCGTTTTAATTAAAGACAAAATTCCAGGTCATTTCCCGATTTTTTCTCGGTTCGCAAACACTGTTCACGGTCAATTAAATTAAAAAATTCGAACTCTTAAGCTAAACATTTTTCCATTTGAAGTAATAAAAACTCGTATAAAATGGATGCTAACTAACACTTTTCCACTGAATAATTTTAAATTAAATGCAGTTGAAGTGCCAAATTAAATTTTTTTTAACTTTTATAAATTGTAGATTTCAAAGATGCAGATTCAGTTCAAAACTATAAATCCGCGTTACCATTTTCAATGCTCTAAATTAAAGAATCAATCATTGAATTAAAAAATTTTCAAAATTATATGATTTTAATCAATTTTAAGCTAGAAAAAAAATTAAAAGTTAAATTATTTTTATTTTAAATAGTTTAAAAATCCTTAGAATGCTTCAAAATTTTATTTCAAAATCTTGAAAAATCTACGTGTTGTTTTACATTTTCACATTTTAAATTATTTTTGAAACTTTTTCAGAACTTCTGAACATCTTTTAAAATGATTCAAATTTATCCTAATTTTTTTTTTAATCCTGCAAAAAAAGTTTCCTTAAAATCTTCCACATTCATTTTTGACAATTTTGTGAATCTTTCTAAATGTATTTAAATATTCTCTTGAAATTAATTTTTCAAAATAAAAAATCATTTAAAATTTTCCTAGGAACCTTAAGGAAATGTTTTTTATTCTTTTACAGCCTTTCACAATTCTTAAAAAGCTTCTAAATTTTTGTACGAAATCTGCAAAAATCTATATTTTGTTTTAAATTAGGCCGTGGGCTATTTGCACCGTAATTTCGGTACGAATAGCCGGATTTTTTGGTACACGTAGACACTTCGTTTAAATTATTTGAAATCATTTCAAATTTTAAAATAATTTTGAATTTTTTCAAAACTTCTAAAAATCTCTTCAACTTGCTCGATTTTTTTCTAAGAATAATAGGTGTTCAATTGTTATTTATAAATCAAAATTCAACAATTTGACTTACAAATTAATTTTTTTTAAATAGAACAATTAAAAATGTAACGATCAAAGTTTAGTTTTTTTTATTTTTAGTTTTGAATATTTGATTATAATTACTGTTTTAAATGAAGAATCAGATATTTCTAAATATTAAGTAATTGTTCTTTTTCTTAATTAAAATATTTCAAATTGAACCGTTTAAAAATGGAACATTCTAGACTGAAACAATATTTAAAATTTAATAAAATCCTTTAATTATGAATGTATTATTTTGAAGTTATTTTAAAATTAAAAATAGTTTATAAAGTTTCAACCGGGCGTTTACATTTGTTTAACTAATAAGACTTTCCAATTGAAACAGTTTAACTTTTAACGTTAAAATCTGGAAATTCTAAAATTGTGAACTGATTCCGAATCGTCTTGTAAAATCAATTATTACTCACTTTTTAGTCCTGAAAGTACAGTTCCATTTTTAAAATCATTAATTAATTTATATTGACGGATGATCAACTAAAAATATTTTCCATCCAAAATCTTCGATTTCAAACGCTTCAAAATTTTCTTTAAAACTGCATTTTAAATTCTTTTAATCAAAATGTACGCGTAAAAATTAAAATCTAAAATGGAAAATTTTTAAACAGCAAGATTTTCAAATTACGCATTCTAAACGGAATGATATCATAATTGAAATAGATAACAATTTAACTAATTATTTAAAAAACGGTTGAAATCAAAGTTAAACCGATTTTTTTTCTAAAAATTTGTAAAATTCCCGGTCAAAAAATAAATTCACTGTCTTTTCCCGGTCCGGCGGCCACCCTTTTACTATCAATATTATACGCGCGATACAGCGCGTATAATATCAAAGGGGCTTTGGTAAATTCGATAGCTAATTTAAGAATATTCGTTATTAATGCTTTTTGAAAATTTTCAATTATTTATCCATTTTTAATTTTTAAGATTTGAAAGATGTGAATTTTTAATTTTAAAAGTTATAAATGTGATATCGTACCATTTTTCAGCAATTCAAGATAAAAAAAAATTCAATTCTAAACGTTCTAAATTTGGAAATGGTCGACTTTTACTTTGAAACATAGAATAATTTTCCATTTTAAATGCATAGTGTAATCGAAAATGCAACAGTTACATTATGTAGAAAATTCGTCGGTTGAGAATTCAATTGTCGAATTTTGTAGCAAATTCGTCTCAGGAAAATTTAACTGTTGAATTATCAACAAAGAAGATTAATTTTCTACCAAAAAAGACGATTTTTCAACGAAATAGATGAATTTTCTACAAAATAGTTGAATTGTGAACCAAAAAATAATACATTTTTCAACAAAAAATGGAATAGATAAATTTTAAGTTAAAAAATTACTTTTCAACAAATAAAAAAAAACAATTTTTCAACCAAAGAGCATTTAAAGATTTTTCCAGGTATAATTTTTCACAGTACGGAGCCATTCAATTATTTCGCATTTTTTGAATTAATTGATTGCGATTTTATGATATAATTATTTTTCGAATTTGTTCCTAAAGTCCGTGAATTTGAATAATAATTAAAAAAAATTTTATTTTATCTTAATATACTTAAAATTCAGTGTATATTTAACATATTAATATTTAAAATAAATAGTATTTTCCAGATGATTAGAAATCATGTAAAAACAGTGGAAATAAGGATACATTTCACGAAAATAGAGAAATATATTCTTTCAAGTAAAATTAATGTGATTAAAATATCAAATCCAATTTAAAACGTTTCAAATTCCTAACATTTCAAGTAAAACTATAGCGTTTTCAACAATAGATTAATTTTTAACCAAATAGTTGCATTTTCAAACAGAAAGATGAATTGCAATGAAAAATAAAAAGGAATTTTCAATAAAATAATTTAATTTTTAACCAAATTTATCAATTTTCCACTGAAATTATGAATCTTCAAATATAGTTGTTGCATTTTAAACAAGAAAGATTAATTTTAAAACTAAAGTGATGAAAATTTAAAAGGACCAGTTTAATTTTCAACCAAGATTATTTTTCTATCAAAAAAAGAACGAATTTTCAATTACGAAAAATAAATTTTCAACAAAGAGATGAATTTTCAGCTAAAATGATGAAATATTCAATAGTTGATATATCAACCAAAAAAGATTCTAATTTAGATCAAAAGCAGTGAAATTCAACAAAAAATGAAGAATTCCCAATAAAACAGTTTAGTTCTCAACCAAAACAGATTTATTTACAACTAAACATTTGCAATTTTAACAACAACAAAAAATGAATTTTCTTCCAAAATAGTTGAATTTTCAACCAAAAAGATGAATTTTCACCCAAAAAGTCTAATTTTCTACTGGAAAAAGATACATTTTTGACCAAAAAAGAAATAGTGGAATTCTCAGTTAAAAATAAAAACGAATTTACAACAAAATAGTTAAATTTTCAACTAAAATGATGAATCTTTAAATGAAATAGTTTAATTATCAACCAAAAAGATTAATTTTTCTCAAAAAAAAACGAATTTTCAATAAAATCCGTGAATTTTCGACTAAAAAAGATAAATTTTCAACCAAAAATTGAATAGTTCAATTTTCAACTAGAGATGTAATAGTTGATATATCAACCAAAAAAGATTATAGTTTAAATTAAAAGCAGTTGATCTCAACCAAAAAAGATGAATTTTCAATCAATTATTTTAATCCTCAAGCAACACACATTAATTTTCTACCAAAATAGTTGAAATTGCAACCAAAATAGTTAAGTTTGACTTTAAACCAAGTAGTTAAATTTTCAACCAAAAAGGATTTTAATTTTAAATCAAAAAGATTTTCCAGTCAAGAGAGAAGGAAAAATTCAACCAAAATGATGAAATTTTAAGGGAAAAGATTATTTTTCAATCAAGAAGATTGATTTTCTATCAAAAAGGACGAACTTTCAACAAAAAAGTTCATTTTTAACTTAAAATAGAATTGTTCAATTTTCAGCTGCAAAAATTAATTTCCGACAAAAAAATTATTGAGTAATATACAGGTACTTTTAAAAATGAAAAAACGTTGTTATTTAATTTCATATTACAATTTAAAAAAATTTGAGCACGCTCTTGAAAAAATTCCTTGTCTTTAAAAAAATATCCCTGACATGTCCAGGCTTTTCCAGGTATATCAAAATTATCTGACAATTTCAGGTTTCTCAGGTGAGTAGACATCCTAATGAAGAAATTTAAATGCAATTTTTAAGTTTCAAGTTAAAAATCTCTATAAATTTTTAAGTTTTTCAGTTTAACCCGTTGAGGTCATTGGACCCCATGTGACCGTTATGTTATTATTCAGAGGTGTAACCTCAACGGTTTAAAAATGTTCCCTATAAAAAAAAAACAGTTCAAGGTGGCCACTCAAGAATCGAAAAAAATCCCGGTCATTTTCTAGGCTTCAAACATTCATACTGGTAATTTTGAAATGATCAAGTTCAAACTTTCAAAACGTAACAGTTTATAATTTAAAGTATCCCAAGAAGAATCCTCAAATTCACAATTTAAAAAGCGTTTAGAATTGAAAACAAAACATTTAAAATGGAACAAATTAGATTATCTATTAGATTTTATATGAAAGTTTGACTTCAAATTATTAAAGCTAGAACATTTAACTTTGCAGTTGATCAACTTGGATATTCCATCTTTCAATTATTTAACTTTGTATACTTCAATTGAAAATTGT
The DNA here is from genome assembly GCA_932195095.1 of Andricus curvator. Taxonomy (NCBI): domain Eukaryota; kingdom Metazoa; phylum Arthropoda; class Insecta; order Hymenoptera; family Cynipidae; genus Andricus; species Andricus curvator. The sequence goes on along the minus strand of CAKNYM010052333.1, from coordinate 153,908 downwards.
TCACTTTTTAATAATTCCTTTTGAAATTACAATATATTTCTTATAATTGTTTTAAATTTAAATGTAAAAAGTTAAATTAATTATAATAGATATTTCTGTAACTTGAAAAAATTAAACATTCACTACACCCGGTAGCATATTCTATTTTTTAATATATTTTATTTTTAAAGGGAAAGATCCATGCAATAATTAAGGCTTCAAACTTAAAATTAACCAAATATTAAGATTTTCAATTTCAAACTGTCCAAATAATGCTTTCAGTTTGAAAGAAATTTGTTAAATTTATAGAAGGGTCCAAATAACAATATTGTTGAATAATGTGTTTCAAACACTACATATTTAAAATTTTCTGATTGATCAAGTTTGGACCTTGAATTAATAAAGCTTGAACGTTACGAATTAAACATATAAATCGGAATCTTACACATTTAAAAAAATTACGAGTGATATTTAAAGTAATTAGATAAGTATTTCTCCTAAAACTAAGAATTAAACAAATCCGCGATCAGTAAATAAATTCACTGGCAATTCCTGATTTCCCGGTCCAGTGGCCATCCTGTAGTTCTTAAAATCTGAAAAAGTTATAAATAAAAAAAATAACAAGTAAAACTGACCTATTATTCGTGAGAGAAGCGGCAAAGCAGAGCTGAGCACAAGCAGAAGGACGCAGTTGGCTATAAGATCAGTGAGCGGAGTGGAATGAAGTCGAGGACGCACCCTTTTGATACCCGGAAGTGAATACAATCCGATAGCACTTGTGGCGGCCAGATATAAAATGACAATCACTTCAATCGCCGCTCCGATTGGGCCAAGTTTCGAGAGTGAACTAATACCCAGTGTGAATTGCTTAAAAAGTTAAACAAATTGTTAAATAATTCTACTTAATATATTTTACATCTTGAATTATATTGTTTAGTTGACTAGGGAACGTCCATAAATTATGTAAAGATGATTTTTTAAATTGTATACCCCCCTTCTTATGTAAGATTTTATATTTTTTGCATTCAATATATAAAAAATATATTAATTATTTTCATTTTAAACGAGATTTTAAGGGATTTCAAATGACTACACAGTATTCCAAAGAATTAAAAAATTTCTGAGGATTTAAACGAGAATTCCAAAGCTTTTTAGGGATTTCATGAGATCTCGAAGAATTTAAAAAGATTTCAAGAGTTTGAAGAAATTACGTAGTACAATTTCAGGGAGAATCTCAATTTTATCAAGAGGTTTTATAAAATTGTAAGGGACTACAATGAGTTTAATCAAAGGAGTTTCACGGAATTACAAGGATTTTAACCAATTTTTTAGAAACTTTAACGAATTTCCACAGATTTTAAAGGATTATAAAGTAATTTGAAGACTTCAAGCAATTGCAAGAGTTATTAAAAGGTTTTAAAGTATTTTAAGAGATTCCGAAATATTTTTAAAAATTACGGGATTTCATGTGATACTGAAGAATTTTCACGAATTTTGAAGAATATCAGGGGACTGTAATGGGATTTCGAAGATTTGAAGAGATTTCACACGATTTTAGAGGATTTCAAAAGATTTGCAAAGATTTCAAAGTATTTTAAGGGATTTAAAAAGATATTTTTAAGGATTTACACAGATTTCCATGGAGCTTTGAATATTTCAAGCGATTTCAAGAGTTTTTAAAATGTTTCAAGAGATATTGAAAAATTACCAAACAATTCACAAGATTTTAAAGAATTTTAGGGGATTTCATGTAATATCAAAATATTTTCACGAATTTTGAAGGATATCAGATGATTTTAATGAGATTTAGAACATTTGAAGAGATTTCAAAGGATTTTAAAGGATTTCAAAACATTCCAAAGTATATCCACGGATTTTTAAAGGATTTCGTAAGATTTCAACAGATTTAACGCAATTTAAAAGGATTTCCAAATATTAAAAAAAAAGTTTAAGGGATTGCGTGTAATTTTTATGGCTTTTAAAATGTTTTAAAGTATTTTAAAGGAATTTCATAAGATTTCGAAATGTTTCACGGGATTTCAAGGATTCTAAACCGTTTTGATAAATTTTAAGGGATTTACACAGATTTAAAATAATTAAAAGGGATTTTGAAGTTTTCAAGCGATTTCCAGAATTTTTGAAGGGTTTTAAGGGACTTTAAAAGATTTTCGAATATATCAAAAAAAGTCACGGGAATTCATGTGATACCAAAGTATTTTCAAGAATTTTGAAACATATCAGGCGACTTTATTGGGATTACGAAGATTTGAACGAATTTAAAAAGATGAAATAAGATTTCAGAGGATTTCAATAGATCTTCAATGATTTCAAAGGATTTCCGAATATTATACAGAATTTTAAGGTATTTCCCCAGATTTTCATAGATTTTAAAGATTTCAAGCGATTTCAAGAGTTTTTAAAGGTATTTAAGATATTTCGAAATGCTTCCAAATAATTCACGCGATTTCAAAGAATTTTAAAGTACTTCATGTGATACCGAAGTATTTTCACGAATTTTGAAGGATATCAGAGGATTTTAATGAGACTTAAAAGATTTAAAGGGATTTCAAAAGATTTGCAAAAATTTCGAAGGATTTTAAGAGATTAAAATGGGTTTCGACGATTTCACGGGATTTCAAAGGATTTTGAGAGTTATCAAAAGATTCCGAAGTATATCCACGGATTGTAGAGGATTTTGCAAGACGTTAATGGATTTTAATATAATATACTGTTCAGGGATTTCAAGAGGTTAAGAAAGATTCCCACGGAATTTAAAGATTTTAATGGATTTCAATTATTTTTCAAGGATCTTGTAAGATTTCAAAATATTTTAGGGAATTTAAAGGATCTTAACCGATTTTCCAAGATTTTAATGGAATTTCAAAGATTTAAAGCGATTTCAAGAGCGATATCGAAGTATTTCACAAGATTATAAAAATTTTAAGGGATTTACAAAATTTTCAAAAGTATTCACAGGATTTTGAAGGATAGCAAAGATTTCCATGGATTCCACGAGATTTCATGAAAGTTGTATACCAGATTTCAAGAATAGTTTAACTTCTAGACTCTACAGTACTTGAACGTATGTAATATAAAATATTACATGATAAAACATAAATAAAACAAATAATGATATAATGCACACCATAGTATAAAAAGTAATTTCAACAGTAAAAACAGGTGTTGATTAGCACATTATTTTTAAATTAGTAAGAAGAAATTTACGTCAGATAATGCTTTGGAATTTTCCGGATCCCCTCCAACCTCGTAAATGGCTTACCTAATTAATGGACGCTCCCTTATTGTGAATTGCAAATAAAATACAAACCCTTGTACTCAGTGGGAGAGCTTTAATTCCGATAAGCAGCTGTAGTGTATTTTGAACAGCGAGTAATGACGTGGTTGTGGAGAGAACGAGTAAAGCCAACATCGCCAGAGGATAAACAAGCGTTCTTCGAACCCACCAAGTTCTTCTCTGTTTATCAAGAAGCTTTCTGCGCTTTTGGATATCTTCTAATCTTTGGGTAAGACCTCTTTGCAGAGCACCATTCCGGAGGCTCATAAGTCCTGGATTTGGACAAAGAAGCTCCTCCTCGTCGTGAGCGACCATATCGCAACCTGAAGGCGACATTGGCACTGGCGAAACATAAGATTTGCCAGTTGCTTTGGCGTGTACGAGCCTAAAAATCGAGAGCAATTATTCACATATTTCTTAGGTACCTACATCAATTTTTTGGTGATTACTCATCATTTTTCCAGACTTCACAACCCAAAATGCTCTCAAAACAGGGAAATACGGGTGATTTTTCATGAAAATAGGACAATAAATCCTTTTTAATCAAATTAATGTAGATACCATATTCTTAAGATTTCAAATCGAATTATACTGTATTTACAATAAATTAGATGAATTCTCAACTCAAAAAGACGAATTTTCAACAAAAGAATTGAGCTTCCAAGCGAAAAAGTCGAATTTTTTAGAAGACATCAGACTATTAAGTCCGAAAAGCTAAATTTGCAACAAAAACGTTAATTTGCAACTAATAAAGATGAATTTTCGACAAAATTATTGGATTTTCAAACCAAAACGACAAATTCTCTACAGAACTCTTGAACTCTCAACCCTAAAATATGAATTTTCAACAAAAAAAAGTTCATTTTTAACAAAATAGTTCATGTTTCTATCAAATTGTTCAATTTTCAAGCCAAAGAGACGAAATTTCCATAAAATAGTTGAATTTTCAACATAAACATATGAATTTTTGACAAAAAAGTTACTTTTTAACCAAAAACTTAAGTTTTCAACCAAATTGTTGACCTTTCGACTAAACTATTAAAATTTCAAGCCAAAAACTACTAATTTTCTACAAAACAATTGAATTTTTAAGTCAAAAATAGGACTTTTCAAGAAAAAAGTCAATTTTCAACAAAAAAGATAATTTTGATCTAAATAGTTAAATTTTCCATCAAAATAGCTGCACTTTCAAGGCGAAAAGATTAATATTGGCCAAGAAGATTAATTTTCTGCCAAAAACGACGAAATTTCAACAAAATACATTAATTTTCAAACAAAAAGTGGAATTTTCAACGAATAAAGATGAAAGCTATACGAAAAATGTAACACTTGATACTTCAACCAAACAGCATTTATATTTTAAACCAAAAACAGTTAAATCCAACGAAGGAAGATGATTTTTCAACCAAATAGTTTAATTTAAAAAAAAAATTCCAATCACAGTTGCATTTACAATCAAATAGTTAAAATTGCAAGTAAAAGGACGAATTTTTGACAAAAGAGTTGAATTTTCAACAAAAATGGTCATTTTCAAAAAAATAGTTAAAGTTTCTATACAATTGTTGAATATTCGAACAAAAAATACGACTTTTGTACAAAACAGTTGAATTTTCAACCCGAAATATAAATTTTCAACAAAAAAGTGAATTTTTAATCAAACATTTGTATTTTCAACGAAATAGTTGAATTTTCTACCAAAATGTTAAAATTTCATGCCATAAAGACGACTTTGCTACGATTTGAAATTGAAATTTCTACCAAATCAATTGAATTTCCAGCCCAAAAAGATGAATTTTTAACCAAGAAGATTAGTTTTCTACCAAAAAAGAAAAATGGTCCACAAAATACATGAATTTTCAACCAAATAATTGAATTTTCAACTAAAAAAGATCAATATTCAACCAAAAATGAAATGGCTAAATTTTCAGTTAAAAACATTAATTTTTAACACACAAAAAATCAAATTTCAACCGAAGAGAAGAAGTCTCAAGCAATAAAGACGAATTATAAAAAAAATGTAATGGTTGATACTTCGACCAAAAAAATTCAAATTTAAATAAAAAAAACAATTCAATTCAACCGGAAACGACAAATTTTCAACTTAAAAAAAAATTGTCTACCAAAAGAGATGAATTTTCAACAAAAGACTTGGGTTTCAATAAAACGGTTGAATTTGAAACTAAAAATATGAATCTTCAGTAAAAAAAATGAATTTTTTATAAAGTATATCAACTTAAACAAGTAACGGATTTTTCAACCAATAAAAATGACTTTTTAACAAAAAAGTTGAATTTTCACTAAAGTATTTAAATTTTTAACCAAAAAAGATGAATCTTTTATCCAAAAGGATGGACGTTCAACAAAACCGTTGAATTTTCGACCCACAATGATGAATTCTCAACAGTAAAAGATTTTAATTTTAAATCAACAACAGTTTAATTCAGCAAAAAATAACGAATTTTTAACAAAATAGTTGAATCTTCAACAAAAAAAAGATTAATTTTCAACCAAAAAGTTGCATTTTTAACCAAAAAGATTAAATTTCTACTAAAAAATCAATTTTCAACCCAAAAAGACGAATTTTCAGCAAAACAGTTGAATTTCAACCAAAAAGGATGGACTTTTGAAAAAATTGTTGAATTTTTAACAAAACAACTATATTTTCAAGCAAATGATCAAAATTTTAACGAAAAAGATGAATTCTCAACTAAAAATATAACAGTGGACTTTTTAATCAAAAAGAATGAACTTTTAACGAAAAATAGTTGTATTTTCTTATGGGGTCCTATTAATTCAGTTTCCATGTAAGCGAAAACACAATAAAAAGGGAAAGTTTCTTGCAAACAGGGGGAAAAAAGGAATTCTTGAAAAAAGGGGAAAATCGGGACACTAGGGGAAAGAATGTGAAGTCTCTTTATCAATTCGAAAGTAAAAAATGTTTAAAAATAAATAAATAAAATAATTGAAAAATGTTTTTTACCTCCTTTTTATGCAGTCCTCCTCTAAACTGTAGGCGAAAAATTCTTCGTCAAGATTTTTCAAAAACTGTGGCTTGACTAGGAAAGAACCGACGACTCCAAAGAGCCGAACAAATCCAACTGGCGTGCACACTGAAAACCCGAACATCCAAATAAGTCTATCAATCCATCTTATTGATGAATATTAAGTATTAAATAATCTCCTGCTGTAGTACTTACGCAATAACATAACTACTCCGACGAAAGAAACGCACGAATACAAAAATGGTAAGTAATAACTCCATAGATCTGCAAATGAAAACAGTAGATAAAATAAAGGACTTGAAAGAATGGAATTAAATTGAAGACACGAAAATGACAACTGGATAAGGACCAATTTTTCAAAATTCGGTTTTTAACGATTTTGAGTAATTTAGGGTGCTATTAATCGATACATATTAGGAATATGTAAAAATCACTTCTCGTTTGAATCGAAAAAATGATTTTTTAGGATGTTTATTCAAATCCTGAAAAAAAATTCCCTGACAATTCCAGGTTTTTTCCACGTATCACATGGAATATGTATACAGTTTCGTGATTTTATCATAAATGTTTTTTTTAGTTTCTAGGCATTCAATTGATATGTTTAATTTAGAAAGCTTTGACAAATTAAATTACAAGATAGTCTTAAATATATTAGCACCATCGATTAATGCAAATGTAGGTAAAATTAATGTTGGTACTATTGTAAATTCAATTTAAACCGCTTCAAATTCCTAACTTTTCAAGTAAAAATATTGCATTTTCAACAAGATACATGAATTCTCAACCAAATATTTGAATTTTCAACTAAAAAAAATCAACTTTGAATCAAATAGTAGATTTTTCACCTAAAAGAGCTTTAAAACAGAAGAGGAATAGTTACATTTTTAGTTAAATTAATTAATTTTCAACCAAAGATAAAAACAAATTTTCAACCAAACTGATAAATTTTCAACTAAAATGATGTATTCAACTGGATTAGTTGAATTTCCAATCAAAAAGGTAAATTTTCAAACAAGATTACTTTTCTACCAACAAGACGATTTTTCAACAAAATACATGAATTTTCAACGAAATAGTTTAATTTTCGACTAAAAAAGACATTCTCAAACCAATAGTTCAATTTTGAACTAAAAAAGAGCCATTTTACAACAAAAAAAAGAATAGTTAAACTTCCAGTTAAAAAATCAATTTTCGACCAAACTGTTGAATTTTCAACTAAAACGATGAATTTTCAACTAGAATAGTTAAATTTTCAACTAAAAAGATGAATTTTCAACTAAAATGATGAATCTTTAACTGGAATACTCGAATTTTCAACTAAAAAGATGAATTTTCATCGAGAAGATTAATTTCTTTAAAAAAATACGAATTTTCAACAAAATACATGAATTTTCAACTAAAGAAGATAAATTGTCAACCAAAAACTGAATAGTTAAATTTTCAGTTGACAAAATTAATGTTCAAAGAGGTCAATTTTCAACTAAAATGATGGAATACTCAATTGGAAAAGTTTAATTTTCAGCTAAAGAAAAGTTCAACCAAAAAAACTCATTTTCAAAAATATAGTTACATGTTCAATCAAAGTGATGAATTTTCAACTGAAATGATAATTTTTAAACTAGAATAGTTGAAATTTAAACCGAAAAATGGATTTTCAACTAAAATGATGTATCTTTAACTAGAATAATTGAACTTTCAACCAAAAAGATGCATTTTCAACCAAGAAGATTAATTTCTACCAAAAAATGCGAATTTGCAACTAAAAAAGATAATTCCTCAATCAAAAATTGAATAGTTAAATTTTTAGTTACAAAATTAATGTTTAACCAAAGAGATGAATTTTTAACTAAAATGATATAATATTCAACTGGTATAGTTACATATTCATTATAAAAAAAAATTTAGCCAAAGAAAAAACGGATTTTCAACAAACACATTTTTCAACTAAATCTAGCAGTTGATATTTCAACCAAAAAAGCCGACTGTTTAACATGAGTTGAATTTTCAACTAAGAAAGATTTTTCAGTCAAGAAAGTGAAAAAATTGCAAACTGTTGAATTTTCAAGAAAAAATATGAATTTTCAAGCATATGCTTGAATTTTAAACTAAAAACGACCAATTTTGAACCAAAAATAGGATAGTTAAATTGTCAGTTAAAAACATTAATTTCAAATAAAAAAGTATAAAAAGTTGTATACAGTAATGTAAAGCTACTTTTACAAATGAAGAATCAGTGTTATTCAATTTTATATAATTGCAATTTAAACAAAAAATAAGCACATTCTCGAAAAAATTCCCTGACTTTAAACAAAAATCCCTGACATTTACAGGTTTTTCCAGGTATATAAAAATTCCCTGACAATTCCAGGGTTTCCAGGGAGGGTAGACACCCTGTTTTTAAATTATGAGAATGACAACTAGATAAGGACCATTTGGTTTTCCCGCTCTAAGACGCAGAAATTAAAAAAAAAATGTTTTCACCTCCCTGAAACATTGTAAATAATTGCCACATTCTTCTATAATTTTGGGCAAAATTTCCACCTTGTAGTATAGAAATAATTTTATTTCTGGTCCTTATCCAGTTATCATTGTCATATTTTCATGAATTCTTAAATTCCAGAGTTTTGAAATTTATGAGATGGAAAATTGGATAATGACCATTTTCTTACCCCCCTCCCCACATTCAATAAACAAATTCTCACTATTTTTATAATTTTATCAAAGTTTTATATTTAAAAACCTATTGTAGAAAACTTTTTTTGTTCTCTCTGTAAAATGTAATGTATTTTCCTTATCCAGATGTCATTCTTATGTCTTCAATTGTAAATAAGTGTTTGATTGACAATGGATTGAAAATACTTACTGAGCAGCGTGTGAAGATTCGACTTTTGATAGTCGATAAGAGATGACATAACATAAGTCATTCCTAGTACTAGCATTCCTAGTAAACACAAAACTGTCACAGTTTCGTAAACTCGAGACATGATTCCCTAAATGATTATATGAAAAAATTAGTTCATTTTTATATAGCTTTCATTAACAATTCTAAATTCTAAAATATGAATTGAAATTACCTTTTTATATCCGGCGAATCCTTCCGACTCTGTAAAAAGGTAGGCGAATGGGAGGAAAACGAAAAGGGAGAGGTTCGAAAACAGGAATACGTGATTCCATAATCCTGCAAATTAAAAAAAAAGAAGATTAATTGTAAGTAAGTTAACCAGTTAACTGGTAGATTCGAAATCGACATTGTGTGCCAAAACTGGTATGTGATTTCAAGTTCAGATTCGTAATCAGCGACCAAAAAACTAGGGTATACCAAGTTTCATCAAAATCCATTGAGTTTTATAAGAGTTATTCAAAGTGCGCATATATGCGTCATTACTAGCTTTGTCACTGGCTAACTGGTTAAATTTAATTATTCTGAAAATTTGAGAACCTTGAATTTAAAAATATTCAAAGTAGAAATTATTCAAATCTGCAAGTGAATAAATACAAAATATTTCAAATTAAAAAGTAATATAAAAAATCAATTTTACTTAATATTGAAGTCTTCAAACTTACAATTGCTCAACTATGTATTAAGATTTTCAATTTAAAACTATCTCGATTTTAACACTTGCATCTGAAATTATTGAATTTTCAAGGAATCAAATTGCGAAGATTGCAACTACTAATGCTTTCAATTTGAAATAAATTTGTTAAATAGAGAAGGAATAAAATTCAAATGATTGAATTTCATATTATTGAATTTCATATTATTGAATTTCAAACACTATAGATTGGAAATGACTTAACTTATCAATTCTAATTATCAATTTTGAATTGATAATTAGCGGGTGCCCACTCAAATTCTGAAAAAAAATCGCCGATAATTCCAAGTTTTTTCAGATATCTCTAGATATTTCCCGAAATATTAACAGGGTTGCTAAAAAATTCCAATTTATAAATTTCCTGACTTTCCTTTACCAATTTTTCGTTTTCCCTGGTCGTTATGTCTTAAAACCTTGTCGGTCCTGCAAAATCGTTCCATATCTTTCGATATTCTAGGAAATTATTTACAACCACATAAAAAAGTTTTTCAAATCCCTTAAAATAATTAAAATCTTTGGAAATTGGAACGCTTAAAGCTTTTGAAAATGCCTTAGAATCTTTGAAAATATCCTAAAATATTTCAAGTCCTTTGAAATTCCATTAGATTCCTGAAATCAATTGAAAATTCTTTGGAATATTTTTCAATACACTGAAATATCTCTCAAATCCTTTAAAATGTTTTGAAATCCTTTAAAACTGTTCAAAATTCTTGAAAATTCCGTAGAATTTTAAAAAATAACATACAATTCTCTGAAATCCCTTCAAATTATTGAAATCTATTTTAAACTTCTTGGAATCTTTTACAATATGCTAAAATATTTCAAAAGTGACTAAAATCCTTTAAAAATGACTAAAAGTGACTGTGTGGCAACCAAGATTATTCTTGGCAGTTAAAGTGCTTCTTACGGAAATTTCCTGACTTTTGACAATTTTTTTCAAAAAAAAGTTTAAAAAAATTTTAACAGCTCGAAAAAATTCCACGATATTTCCAGGTTTTTCCTAGTATTTAAAAATTCCCTGACAATTCTAGGGTTTCCAGCTGAGTAGGCATCCTGTAAAACTAACAATTTAAAAAATTCCCAGTGAGAAAATGAATTGACTGTCATTTCCTGTCCTTAAAAAATTTCCGGTCATTTCCCGGTCCAGTGATATCACTGAAGTTCGCAACGTTTATAAACTAAAGTTTTTTTTTTAAATTACTCAAATAAATGTGTTGTTCAATTATCATAAAAAGTATGTAATCAGGGTGTCCAGCTATTCTGAGGAACGAAATTCAAGGTCTTTTTCAAGTTTTCCAGGGCAAGATGTCAAGATTTTCCAGTTATCCTTTTTTTACATCAAATAATAAAATAACCGTTTGTTATAGTTGTAAAAAATGAGAAATTTAATTTTTTATTGGCCAACAATTGCTAAAGAAAGCAGAACCATAAATAAACAAATTATTAACTTTTTACGAACATAAGTCGTCTTTGAAATCTTTGAAATCTTTGTGAATTCGTTGAAATCTCTTGAAATACTTAAAATATTTGTGAAATCTTGAAATTTCTGTGAAATCTTTTAGAGTACTTTTCATTTTTTGTAAAATATTTGAAATCCTTGAAATCTTTGTGAAATTGTTTGAAATATTTTGAAATTTGTATGAAATCTTTGAAATATTTGTGAAAGCTTTCTTTAATTTTTGTGTGTGAAATCTTTTGTGTTCGTTTGAAATCATTGAAATCTTTTGAAATCTTCTCAAATTTGTTGAGAAACCTTTTGAAATAGTTTAACATCTTTGAAATATTTGTGAAATCTTTCGTATTCGTTTGAAATAATTGAAATATTTAAAATCTTTGAAATGTTTTCAAATCTGGTGTACTGTGCCCTTTTCGAAATATTTGGAATTCTTGTATTCTTTCGAAATCGTTATGAAATTTTTATGAAATCTTTGAAATATTTGTGAAATCTTTCTGAAATATTTTGTATTCATTTGATATCATTAAATGTTCGAAATCTTTGTGGAATCTTTGAAATCTGGTGTACGCGCCTTTTTCAAATCTTTGAAATCCTTGCAATCTTTATAACACGTTCGAAATCTTTGGGAAATTTTGGTGAAATCTTTGAAATATTTGTGAAATTTTTCTTAAATCTTTGTTTGTGAAATCTTTTTTATTCGTGAAATCATTGAATTATTTGAAATCTTAGTGAAATCTTTTCAAATCTTCTAAGGTGTTTTGAAACCTTTTGAAATCGTTTCAAATCTTCGAAATGGTTTTAAATCTTTGAAATCTGGTGTACTGTACCCTTTTTCAAATCTTTGAAATCCTTTAAATCTTTTGAAAGTTTTAAAAGCTTTGTGAAATTGTGTTGTGAACTATTTTTAATCTGGTCTACACGCCTTTTTTAAATCTTTGAAATCCGTGAAATCTTTGTAAAATATTCAAATCCTTTTAAATTGTTTAAAATCTTTGAAATATTTTGAAATCTCGAGTAATCTGGTGCACACTCAAAAACCGAGTGGTGAAACCCTTAAAAAATCTGTTATATGGCCATGGCTCATTCTAATTCTAAAACTGAATTAATATCGAAATTTCCAATTATTAATTTTTATAAATTGTAAGTTGAATATCACAAAAAAATGTATACTTCAACATTCTATAATAGTGGAGACGAAATTAAAAACTTATAGAATTACTCACAATATTAAAGTCTATTCATTCCAACCTATAAAGCGAGATAATTCTTTCATAATAGACTACAAGATTTAAATTACTTTTCGAATTTCAATGAAATAACTGCTTTAAAAGAAAAAAAAATGAATTTACAGTTCTCGTGAAAAATTCAAAGAGATTTCCAGGTTTTGAAGGTTCAAAAAAAATTCAAGAAGAATTCCAGGTTTTCAGGGATTTCAAGGTCACTGGATACCCTGGTATTCGATGTCAGGCAACACCAAACATTTTATTCATCCACGCCCTCTGAAATGTACATGAAAAATTAAAAAAAAATTATAACATTCCTCTAAACGCCCGGTTCTCAAATTTTCTTTTATTAGTCTGCAAAAATTCTAACTTTCTTTTAAACGTCTGGTTCGATAACGATATTGTCCTAAATATTTTTCTGCTGTTGTCTGAGATCAAATAAAAACATTAAATGATAGAAAATAAAAAAAAAACCGGACGTTTAGAGGAAAGTTATACTTTTTTCGAATTTTTCCGTGTACATTTCAGAGTGCGTGGGTGGATAAAAACGCAGTCTTCTGATAAGGACTTCGGGATGAAACTTTTTCTTATGTTAAACATCGAGTACAAGAACTTAATACAAGAAAATTAAAAAACTGGACGTTTAGCGGAAAGTTATAATTTTTTTCGAATTTTGCATCTACATTTTAAAGTGTGGGGGCGGACAAATCGCAGTCTTCCGATAACGATATTGGGATGAAATTTTTTCTGGTATTGCCCGATATCGAGTGCAAGTAATTAGTGAAATAAAATTCGAGAACCGAACTTTTAAAGGGAAATTATAATTTTTTCAGAATTTTCGTGTACATTTCAGAGGGCGTGGAGGATAAAACTCAGTCTTCCAATAATGATATTGAGATGAATCTTATTTTGGTGTTGCCCGAAATCAAATAAAAGTAACTAATGAAAGAAAATTCGAGAACAGAGTGTTTATTGGAATGTCAGCATTTGTTCCGAATATCAAATATTGCTTGTTTCATCAATAGACCTCGGACTCATTTCAGAGATAAAACATTGTGTAAATAGTGTCACAACTTTAAAAAAAATAGTCTAAAAATAGTGTCATAACATTTTTGAAGTATTATACTTATGTGTAGTCCAAAATAAAATGTGCAATGGAAAATTAACTTTATTTTTCAAGCAAAATTTCCGGTTATCGTAACTGATATTTTTGAAATATTAAAAATGAACATCAAGTTTTATTCAAAATGTTATTCTTTAGTCTATAAATTATCAAAATACCTATTTATGGCAGGATTCACAGTCTTTTCTCTATTCCTCCCATTTTCTTGTTTTTTTTTTCACATAAATGTGAACTTAATTAATGGAAACTAATGAGAAAAGCTAACTATTTTAGGTTGAAAGTTCATTCTTTTCGATTGAAAAGTCTGCTACTAAATTTTTGGTAATAAATTCATCTTTTTGGTTCAAAAATTTTATTATTTGGTTCCAAATTGAATTATTTTGTTGGAAATTCCATAACTTTGTTGAAAACTCATACTTTTTGGTTGAAAATTCATCTTTTTGGATTGAAAATTCCACAACTTTATTGAGAATTAAACTATTATGTTGAACATTCATCTTTTTGGTTTGAAAATTAATCTCTTTCTGTAGAACTGGAACCTTTTTTGGCTAAAAATGCAACTGTTTTGTAGAAAATTCTTATTTTCGGCTTGAAATTTCAATAATTTGGTAGAAAATTTAATTATTTGGTTGAAAATATATATGTATTTTGTTGAAAATTCGTTTTTTTTTGTAGAAAATTAATCTGATTTAGTTGGAAATTTAAGTATCTTGTTGAACATTCGTTTTTGTTGATTAAATCCAAATGTATTATTTTAATTTCAATTATTTTGTTATTTTATTATATATATTATTTTATTTTTAAATTATTTTTTATTAATAAAATCGAATATTACATTTTTCTTTGAAAATTCATCTTTTTAGGCTAGTTAAAAGTTGAACTACTTTCTTCCAAGCTAATTTTTTTGGTGTAAAGATTCATAATTTTAGTTGAAAATCAGTTTTTTTGTTTGTTTAGAAATTCAACTGATTGGGTGAAATTTAACTTTTTTGTAGAAAATTCATATTCTCGTAACTGTTTTATACAAAATTCGTCCTTTTGACTTGAAACCTCGAGAATATGGTCGAAAATGTAATTATTTGGTACAAAATTCAACTATTTTGTAGAAAATTCCTTTTTTTTTGTTGGAAAATAAGTTTATTAACTGAAAATGTAACTATTTGGCTGAAAATTGATGTATTTTATTGATAATTCGTTTTTTTTGGTAGAAAATTATTCTTCCTGGTAGAAAATTCAGCTTTTTGAGTTACAAATGCAATTGTTTTGTTGAAAATTAATTTGTTTTTGCTAAGGATCCAACTATTTTATAAACAATTGATCATTTTGGTTAAATCCAACTGCTTTTTATTTTGAATAAAATGATTTTTTTGTTGTTGAAATATCAATTATTATATTTTTCGTTGAAAATTCATTTTTTTCGATGAAGATTCATAATTTTAGTTGAAAATTGATCTTTTTTCGTTAAAAATTATTTTTTGTTTTGAACTGAAAATTGAATTATTTTGTTGAAAATTAACTTTTTTTGTTGCAAATTTATATTCTCGGGTTGAAAATTCAACTGTTTTGTAGTAAATTCGTCTTTTCGGCTTGAAATTCGACAACTTTGTAAAAAATTTGAATATTTGGTAAAAAAGTAAACTGTTTTGCAGAAAATTAATTTCTTTATATTGAAAATTAATTCTCTTGAACAAAAATTTAACTGCACCACTTTTGGTTAAAAATGGATCTTTTTCAGTTTAAAAATTCAACTATTTAGTTAAAAATGTATGTATGTTGTTGAGAATTCATCTTCTTTGGTAGAAATTTAATCTTCTGAGTTGAAAATTCATATTTTTGGTTGAAAATTTAACTACTTGTATGAAAGTTGAACTAATTTGTTAATTCATAAGAAACAGTAAGATTTCCCCCCCCCCCCAACGTCCAAGCGTGCGAATAAGTTCAAAAATATTTTTCAAGGAAAAGTTAACGGATTAACGGACAATTGTGAGAATATAGGGTCTTTAATGTCATTGTTTTCGAAATAGTAGCAGAATAGTATCATCGCTAAAAAAAAAGGTCAAATAGTGTAACAATGTGGTGAGTCCAAGGTCTGCATTACAATAAGAAATCTACCGTTATAATGAGTTATTACCATCTAAAATCATATTCTACATTATTTTTACGATAATTGAAAAACGAAAAATTGATTTGAGTTGTTTGTTAAAATGTTATATCATCGTTTATAAACGTTGCGAACTACAGTGACATGTCCAATTGTCCAGTGACAACCCCGCAGGATCTAAGAATTTTTTTCTGAGAGAAACGTTTTCCAAAAGAAATCTTAACAGAACTCTTTTTCATCAGAAGAATCGAATTTAGTAGAAAAGTTAGACGCGGAATGTGTGAACAATTCTTGGAGAGTGATTATAATCTGAAAAGGGGTCTTCTTGAATCTTGATGCATTGTAGATTACCTTGAATGAGAGAGCTGTTGAGCCACTTGACATAGTAGCTGTTGGGGTAGAGGATGAGAACCTCATTGCTTGCAATGGAGAGGGGCAGCAATAAAGTTGCCCCGATTGACACAGCCAGGGAGACAGAACACAGCCAGAGACTGATTCTGTAGACCATCGCCTCATCTTCGTCGACTGAGAGATAGTCCTCGCGATCATTTCTTCTGAATCTGGCAATCAGCGCGTAACTTGAAGTGTACAGTAGCAGAAAGAGGAGGAGATATATCTGTAAACAGAGAAGAAGAATATCATATTATTATGTATAGCCTTGAGGGAATCCGCTCGGTGCAATGACACTTATTTCAACAAAGTCAGTGGATTTGTTTTTGGCAACCGAGTACATTCGCGTCAAATCACGTAATATTTTGACAAACTTGACACGAAATCTAAATGCAATTTCCGGGAGGTCAAAAATTACATTTTCCCGGTTGACTTTTAAGCGTTTATTTTATAATAATAATTATTAATTGATTTATTATATAACATTTGAAAATAATTAAACACTTTAGAACTCCAAGAAAAAATATATAATGTAAAAGTGATTTCAGATTTCACAGCCCAGAATGCTCTCAAAACAGGGGAAATAGGGCTAATTTTTAAAAGAAAATAGAGGAATAATAGGGAAATGCCTTTTAAATAAAATTAATGTCAGTATCATATTCCTAAGATTTAAAGTCGAAATATATTGCATTTTCAATCAAATAGTGGAATTTTCAACCAAATAGTAGAACTTTTACCCCAAAATAGATTAACCAAAAATATAATAGTAGACTTTTCAATTAAAAGGAATTCACTTTCAACCCAAAAAGAAGAATTTTGAACAAAAAAGATGAGTTTTTAACAAAATAGTTGAATTTTTAACAAAATAATGAAATTTTCAAACAAAAGACATACATTTCTGAACAAAAATATAATAGTAGACTTTTTAATTTGAAAAAAAATTAACTTTTAACTCCAAAAGATGAATTTTTAACAAAAAACATGGCTTTTTAAGAAAATAGTTGAATTGTCAACAAAATTATTAAATTTTCAACCAAAAGAGGTGAAATCTGAACCAAAAATATAATAGTAACTTTTCAAATAAAAAGAATTAACTTTCAACCCAATAAGATAAATTTTCAACACAAGAAGATGATTTTTTAACAAAATAGTTGAATTTTCCACAGAATAATTCAATTTTCAACCAAAAGAGTTGAATTTCTGCACTAAAAATATAATAGTATATGATAGTAGTAAAAAATACGACTTTTCTACCAAGAGAAGAATTTTCAATCCAAAAGGACGAATTTTCTATCCAAGAAAACAAGTGTTCAACGAAATAGTTAAATTTTCGAACAAAAAGATGATTTTTTAAGAAAATAGTTAAATTTTGAAAAAATTATTAAATTTTCAACCAAACGAAGTGAATTCTGAACCGAAAATATAATAGTAACTTTTCTAATAAAAAGAATTAACTTTCAACCCAATAAGATAAACTTTCAACACAAGAAGATGATTTTTCAACAAAATAGTTGAATTTTCCACAAAATAATTCAATTTTCAACCAAAAGAGATAAATTTCTGAACTAAAAATATAATAGTAGATGATAGTAGTAGTAAAAAATACGACTTTTCTACCGAAATAATAATTTTCAATCCAAAAGGACGAACTTTCTATCCAAAAAGACGAGTGTTCAACAAAATAGTTGAATTTTCGAACAAAAAGATGATTTTTTAAGAAAATATTTGATTTTTTAACAAAATAACTACATGTTCAACCAAATAGAATTTTGAACCAAAAGAGATGAGTTCTGGACCAAAAAATTAATACTTTTCAATTAAAAAGAACAAACTTTCAAACATAAAAGATGGACTTTCCACCAAAAAAGATTACTTTTCTACCAAAAGATGAATGTTCAACAAAAGGACGAACTTCCTATCCAAAAAGACGAGTGTTCAATAAAACAGTTGAATTTTCGACCAAAAAATATTACTTTTTAACAAAATAGTTGATTTTTTAAAAAAATAATGAAATTTTCCACCTAACAGTAGAATATTTAACCGAAAAAGATCAATTCTGAGCCTAAAATGTAATTGCAGACTTTTGAAATAAAAAAATAACTTTCAACCAGAAAGATGACTATTGAAGAAAATGTAGTTGAATTTTTAACAAAAAGAGACAAATTCCGGATCAAAAATATCATAGTACTTTTCAATTAAAAAGAAATTAGTTTCAAACATAAAAGATGAATTGTAAACCAAAAAATAATACTTTTCTAACAAAAGAAGAATTTTCAATCCAAAAGAACGAATTTTCTATCCAAAAAGACGAGCGTTCAACAAAACAGTTGATTTTCGAACAAAAAAGGTTAGTTCTTACAAAATAGTTGAATTTTTAACAAAATAATAAAATTATCCACCAAATAGTAGAAATTTTAACCAAAAGAGATGAATTTTGAACCCAAAATATAATAGCAGACTTTTCAATGAGAAATAATAATAATTCACTTTCAACCAAAAAGACGACTTTTCTACCAAAAAATGAATGTTCAACAAAACAGTTGAATTTTTGACCAGAAAGATGAATTCTTAACCAAAAATATAATACATAATAGACTTTTCAATAAAAAAGAATTAACTTTTAACCAAAAGTAGTTGGATTTTCTTACTGGGTTCTATTAATTCAGTTCTCATTTAAGCGAAAAAAACAAGAAAAGGGGGAGAGGAATTCTTTAATAAAGGGGAAAAAGAGGAATTCTTTAATAGAGGGGGAAACAGGAATTCTTTAATAAAGAGAAAAAAGGGGGAACAGAAGAAAGAGCGTGAAGTCTCTGATTTAATAAACCGCAGTGAAAATTCTGAAAAATTCGGTCGATCGTGGTTAGGAGATATTCGCATTTTTGTGTTCCACGATCTATAATATAGATTTTGGATTTTCGATAGGAAATCATACTTCAATCGATGCTCTATTTGGTAACAATATACTTGTATGTCTCCAAAATGACCGGAAGTGGGCAAATCTTATATTTGAAAACATGGCAATTACTCTGTTAAATATCTAAAAAGGAAGTTTTCGTTTGCAAATATAAAAGGAACTAGTATTAGTATTATTATTATTATTAGTATTTGAACGATCCATCAACACCAGCTTTAAATTCTTAAAAATACAGTACAAAAGGAACATTCATTTTTAAATGACACAGTAACTTTAAACTGTTAAATATAAAATGATCTTCGATATTTTAACGGAGATGGTTGGTAATACTAAGCACAATTCCAAACGAATTTTTTTTGAAGAGCGAGACGCTATTTATTGCAAAAGTAAATATAAATCTAAAAATTCCCGGTTTTAAGACAAATTCCCGATTTTTTCCCGGTGCTCAAAATTCCAGACTAATTCTCGGTTTTCCTGGTTAGTGGTCACCCTGAATTTCAATACAATATGAAAAAAAATCTTCAAGACTTGTACCAGATTTTTTTAAAAACAATTGTTAAACGAAAATGAATAATATTTTCTGATTCAATGTTTCTTGGTTCTTTCAATTAATCTCCAGAAGACTCTCACTTATCAAGAACAAAGTTGATACGCGTTATCATCAATTCAGGGTGAGAAAATTACGAGCTGATTATACTTAAAATAAATGCTTATAATAGAGCAAAAACTGTAAATACATTTACTCATTTAGAATTTTTTTATTTGAATAATAAGGTCAATTTTATACTGATAATCTCTAAATCAACAAACTATAAATTCTGAAGTAACGCAATACTTGTTAACATGGATTTTTAGACTTTAATTAACATCTATTCATAACGATATTTATCTTTTACATTTCATCCAATTTAAAAAATAATTTGTAAGAATTTTAACCTTTTTAATACTTTCTTCTCCATAATTATAATTGGTTCTAAAAAAAACATGCTTAAAAACTACTGTTAAGATTCGACGAAATGTAAAAGATAATCTGATTAGGGAATCGGTCCGATTCCGAAACGTTATTGTACAATTCTGAATAAATAGTCTAGAAGAAGTCGAAAAAATAAGGTTTTTCCTTATAAATTCCAATGTTTTATTTCCTAGGCGTTAAATTAAGAATATTTTACACCCCGAAGTTCTGTTTTATATATATTTTAACTGTTATGCACGATTTAACAAATTCCTTTTACAAAGTTTAGTTGTGTCTGCACCTGAACTAAAAAAGTTAATGGGGCTAATAAGAAGGGGAGAAAACATCCCGACGTCTGCCAGGGCTTTGTCTAAATTCTATTAATATTGTCCCGTACGAGATGGTTTTGCTTCTATTTTTATTTGCAGCCAAAACTTAAAATACAGAAATAAAATGACCAAAACGATTAAATTAAAACCACTGTGCAAAAATACCACTTGCAGGGATCATAGCGATTCAGTAGTTCAATTTTAGGTAAAAAAGGGCATTTTTTCCACACAAAAACGGGGATTTCATTTATTACAGAAAAGTTTTTACATCATATACCATAGGTATCTCATAAATATTGAACGAAAGTATAATATAACAGTAGAAAACCAATTCAAGAAGATTAAAGATTGAAAAATAGATAAACAACATAGTTGAAAAATGTTTTCGATTTCCAAAATTTGGTTTCTCCAACCACAACTAACATACTATTCTCTGATACGTCGTTTTACGTATTTTATTCTATATTTTAAAAGTATTAAAAATTAATCAAAATTCATGTTTATTTATCGCAGGCTTCACAGTCAGTCTTTCCCCTTTTCTCGATTTTCCACTTAAATGCGAACTGAATTAATAGAACTGAATAAGAAAATCCAACTATTGTAGGTTGAGTCATTCTTTTAGATCCAAAATTAAACTGTTTTTTTGAAAATTCGTCTTTCTGGGTTGAAAATTCAACTATTTGGTTGAAAATGAACTTTTTTGTTGAAAATTCATATTTTCGGATTGAAAATTAAACTGTTTTGTAGAAAATTTGTCTCTTTGACTTGGAAATTCAACCAATTGATTGAAAATTCAAATATAAGGTTGAAAATTAACTTTATGATTAAAAATTCATATTTTCGGATTGAAAATTAAACTGTTTTGTAGAAA
>CAKNYM010052333.1:118286-132670 GCA_932195095.1 Andricus curvator | reverse complement strand
TTAAAAATTCATATTTTCGGATTGAAAATTAAACTGTTTTGTAGAAAATTCGTCCTTTTGGCTTGGAAATTCAACTAAATGATTGAAAATTCAAATATAAGTATGAAAATTAACTTTATGGTTAAAAATTCAGATTTTCGGATTGAAAATTAAACTGTCTTGTAGAAAATTCGTCTTTTTGGCTTGAAACAACAATTTGGTTAAAAGATTTTTTTCTTTCTTGACTGAAAAATCTTTGTTGGTTGAGGATTCATCTCACCTGGTGAAAAACATGGAGAAAGGGGAAAATTGTGTCAAATTTCTCGATTTGAGCTGTTTTAGGTTATTTTTCAAATTTAAGAGGAAAAAATAGGATAAGGTAAAAAATGGGACGGACTGTGATTCCTGCACCTAATGATTTTCAAATAAGGTTTTTATAAATAAAAATGCACCTGCTCAAAAATTTGATAAATCATATTAAAGAAGCCTGAAATTTCACTGACGTTTTTATATAAGAATTATTGTGTACACGAAAGAAATGTACGCGCAAAAGCTTCCGTAAATAATAATTGCACACAAATATGGCAAACGCGTGACCAAAGTTTTGATCTCCAGTTGGCTTCCGTGTAATCCGCACTTGTTAGGTTGCCGATATTTGTTGCACGTGTTGCACATTGTGCTGTCAGCTAATTTTAACAGATTATATGAGATAAATATTGAACACAAAGTAAGTGGTATTGGCGATTCTTGAATAAGAATACGTGTCGTAAGTGTCTTTCAATTCAGTATGAGTTAAACTTGTTTAATTGCAACTTCTTTGCTGAGATTTCAAAAATTTTAAATTTTAGAAGGTTTCCAGATAATAAAAAAATGTTCTTAAGATTCCTGGGAAAAATTTCAAATGATTTTTTATTTCGAAACAAATGATTTACTAAAATTTTGATAAAGAATATAGAAGATTTTAAAGCAAAATTTGTTAAAAATATTTAGGAAAAATTGCAATCATTTCAAAAGATATTTCGAAGGTTTAGAAGTTTTGAAAAGATTTCAAAAAAGTTAAAATGAAATGTAGATTTTTTAAGATTTCGAAACAAAATTTGAAGCTTTTTAAGAATTTTGAACGGTTTCAAGCTGATAAAAATTGTTTCTTAAGATTCGTGGGAAAATTCAAAATGATTTATTATTTTAATAAATTTCAAAACCTTTCTAAGATTTCCGAAATTGTCAAAAAAGAATCTCGAACATTTTAAGGCAATTTTTTTTTCAATTTTGCGAATTCGAATTAATTTTAAAAAGATAACTAGAAGATTTGAAAAGATTGAAAAATAATTGAAATTTTGAAAACATTTAAAAATGCTGATTTTTGAAAATGTCGAAATTAAGTTTTAAAGCTTTATAAGAATTATGAAGGGTTTTAAGATAATAAACGAATTTTCTTAAGATTTGTGCAAAAATTGTAAAGGTTTTTTAATTTTTTTAAATTAATTTTAAGCGAATATTTAAAAATATTTCAAAATATTTCCAAAATTGTAAAAAAAGAATCTCGAAGACTTTAAGGAAATTTTGTAATTTTGCAGGATTTTTTAAAAATGTTGGGAAAAATTACAATTATTTTAAAAGATATTTAGAAGTTTTGAAAAGATTAAAAAATAATTCAAATTTTGAATTAAAATGTAGATTTTTAAAGGATTTGAAAAAATGTGAAGCTTTTTAAAATTTTTTACGAAAAATGTAAATCATTTAAAAATATATTTGGAAGATTTGAAAAGATTCAAAAATAATTTAAATCTTGAGAAAATTTCGAAAATGTTTTTAAAATGTAGATTTTTGAAAATTTTGAAAGGTTTCAAGATAATAAAGAAATGTTCTTAAGATTCCTCGGAAAATTGTAAATGTTTTTTTTTAATGTTGAAAAATTAATTTTAAGCGAATATTTAAAAAGATTTCAAAACATGTCAAAATATTTCAAAAATTGTCGAAAAATAATATCGAAGATTTTAAAGGGAATTTTTTTATTTTGCAGAATTTTTGTTTACTTTTGGGATACATTTAAATATTTTTTTAAATAATTTAGAAGTTTTGAAAAGATTCAAAACTAACTTCAAATTTGAATATATTTAAACGAATTTGAATTAGAATGTAGATTTTTAAAGATTTTGATCGAAATTAAGTAGCTTTTTAAGAATTTTGAAAAGCTTGAAGAGAAATAAAAAATTGTCTTAAGATTCCTGGGAAAATTTCAAAGGATTTTATATTTTGAACAATTAATTTTTAAAGAAAATTTTAAAAGATTTCAAAAGCAATTTTTACAACCAAATTCAAATTTAAAAGTAAAATTCTCGACACTAAAATTCCCAAAAAAGAAAATATTCAAAATAGAAAATTCCCGAAATTACAAAATTGCCGACAATTTAGAATTCCCAAATTGGAAGACTCCAGCATAATTAAATTCCTGCCAGTTTACTATATTACCGAATTTGAACATTCCCGAATCTAAAAAATAAAAATAAAATATATTCACGAAATACAAATATTTTGTTTAATTTAATACTTTATTATTTAACCATTTTTTAACTGTTTAGGTTCGAGAATTCCCCTGTTTTGGCGATTTTACAATGTCAGAAATTTTATGTCGACAATTTTTTTCAGGCAACTTTAAAATTTGGAAATATTAAATTGTCGGCAATTATTTAATTTCGGGAATTTTCTATTTCAAATATTTTCTCTTTCTGGCATTTTCCAGTGTCGCAAAATTTTATTTTTCGGGATTATTCAGTCATCCACTAAGAATATCGCATTTATTTAATTTTGAAAGACTTGTCAAAATACGATTCAGTTTAAAATATATTTTGGAATTTTCGAAGTTTTAAAGAGATTAAAAATATTTTAAAACTTGACAAGATTTCCAAAAATTTGGTAAAATCCTTTAAAATAATTTAAGCACGAATTTAAGCGTTCAAAAACTTTTAACAAATAAATAGTTATTAGAACTTTTTATTTTGAATTAAACACAATTTTGCCCTCAAATCGAAAAACTACACGCGCGCGATTGATGATGCTGGCTATACTAAAATTAAAAAGGATACTTTATTCCAAAAACCTGCGGTTACGAGTTTTTTAATGGATTCAACCAATTAAAAATCCGATTCTTGAGATATATACTGATAAGGACAAGAAGTTGGTACTGAGCATTGTTTTCAATATTCATGACTCGTGTCGATTAAACGCAAGAGTAATCAATTTTTAACAAATGCGTCTCATCTAGTTCCAATCTAAGATCTACAAATTCTACACTTGTAAACAGGAATACATTCATTTGCTTTAGTCGATCAAGGTTCGAGTACAGATATGCGTCACGTGAATCTTTCTTCATAAATACTCTATAAGTCGGGCAGATTTATTCTTGCAAGTTTTCACTTATCTTTCACTATAAGTTTTTTCAAATTCCATTTTAAAATATTCGATTGATAAGCTTTTTCTTCCCCATGATACTAAATGTGTGAAGTAGAGCCATTAGTCAAACAAAGAATTCTTTTATCGATTTTTTCTAGTTCGATATCACTAATAGTTTTCTACAAACGTTTATCTTTCGAAGATAATAGATTTAAAGAATGTACGACTTAACACGTAAAACAAGACTCGCGTCTTTTTTAATTCTCTTTCTTGGGAATTTCTGAGTTTTTTAATTTAATTTTACGTTATGTGTTATCATATTGTGATAATAAATAGTCTGTTTTTTTACCACGTTTTCCTTCTTTAGTTGAAATAATATTAACATTGTTATGCATACGTACGAATGAATGACAAAGCCGAACGCAATCTTTAAATAGGATTGCAAGGCGAAAATAGCTAACATGTGAGGTACTTGTCCTTTTTTCGTGTCGCTGTACCAAAAATTGTTTTCAGCTGACATTTCGAGTTACTTTAAAAGAAGACAAGTTTGATAAAGATGAGAATTTAAATTCATCGCGTATATCAAAATCTGCTTGAGAAGTTCAACACGATGATTGATAAAAAATTCATCCCAGGGAGTTGCTAATTCATTTAAAGACTTCACAGCCCAAAACGATCTCGAAACAGGATGAGTTAAAAAAAATAAGGGAGTAATAGGGGAATAAATTATTTAAAAAAATAAAAATAAATGTAGGTGCCATATTTACTTCAATATGAAACGCTTAAAATTCCTGAGATTTCACGTCAAAATATATTGCATTTTCAACAAAATATGTAATTGAATTTTCAACCAAATAGTTGAATTTTCAGTTTAAAAAATTAATCCTTAAGAAACTAAAAACGAATTTTCAACAAAATGGTTCAATTTTCTACCAAACTGTTGAAATTTAAAGCTAGAATAACATATTTTGAACAAAAAAAGTGAATTTCATCCAAATAGTTCAATTTTCTACCAAATTAGTTGAATTTTCAAGTCAAAAAGATGAATTTTTAACAAAATAGTTGAATCCTCAACAAAAACAGAATTATTTTCAGTTAAACAGTAGAATTTTTAATCAGGAAACTAATTTTTAACACCACAATTAAATTTTCAACAAAAAATGAATTTTTGAGAAAGTAGTTCAACTTTCAACCAATTACATAGTTGAATTTTCAATAAGAAAAGATGGATCCTCAACGAAAAATATCATAGTTGATATTTTAACCAAAAAGTTGATTTTTCAACAATTCAAACAGTTGAATTTTCAGTTAAAAATATTAATTTCCAACCGAAAAAATTTATTTACAAAAACGTAGCACAACTTTCAATAAAGTAGTTGAATTTATAATAAAAAAATATGAATTCTGAATGAAAACTGTCATAATTGATATTTCAACAAAAAAAGAGTTTAAATAAAAATATAGAACAGTTAAAGTACGAATAAAGGACGAATTTTTAACAAAGCAGTTGAATTTTCAAACAAAAAATATGCCTTTTCCACAACATAGTTTATTTTTCAACCAAATAGTTGAATTTTCAGTTAAGAAAATTAATCTGCAACAAAAAATAAAGAACTTTCAACAAAAAAGTTAAATTTTCAACGAAAAAATGCATTTCTAACAAATTAGTTAAATCCTTAACCAAAAGAGATAATTTTTAACCAAATTGTTAAATTTTCTACGAAACTGTTGAAATTCAAAGCTAAAAAGACGTATTTTCGACAAAAAAGTTCATTTTCGACCAAATAGTTGAACTTTATACCAAAAATAGTTGAATTTTCAAGTCAAAATATGAATCTTGATCAAAATAGTTAAATCCTCAGCCAAAACAGAATTAATTTCAAACAGTAGCATTTTTAACCAAAAAAAAACTACTTTTCAAAACAATTACATTTCCAACAACAAAAAATGAATTTTTGATAAATTAGTTCCACTTTCAACAAATTAGTTGAATTTTCCACCAAAAAAGATAAATTTTCAACAAAATTTCAACCAAAAAAGATTTAAATTTGGAATAAAAAACAATTGAATTTAACTAGAAAAGACCAATTTTCAATTAAAATATAAATAATTGTTTATAATATTGGATGGTAATTTTGGCTTTAGGGCATCCAATATTATAAACAATTATTTTCATCGAGGGTCAATATAATCTCCCCACTGAGTAAAATATAAATTTTCATTAAGAAAAAATATAATAGTTGATATTTTTACCAAAAAAGTCGATTTTTCAAAAAATTCAAGTAGTTGAATTTTCAGTTAAAAAATTAATTTTTAAACTAAAAATTGTATTTTTAAAAATGTAATTGAACTTTCAACCAAGTAGTTGAATTTTCAACGAAAGAAGAGTTTAATTAAAAAAAAAGAGCAGCCAAATGCCACCAAAAACGACTAGTTGAAAAAGGTTCTGTCAAAAAGAAGAAATATTCAACAAAACAGTTAAATTTTCGACCAAAAAAGATGACTTTTTAAAAAAATAGTTGAATTGCCGATAGAATAATTAAATTTTCAACAAAATAGTCGAATTTTTAACCAAATATTAAAATTGTCAACCTACGAAGATGAATTTTCAACCAAATGGTCGAATTTTCAAACCCTCTTTCTTCCTTTGTTATATAACTGTCGCTAATGCGCCGATTACATTGATTTTTGAAAACATGCTTTCTTGTTTTGAGGCTTTTCGTGCAATTCTGTTACACAAGTTGACTTTTTTTTAGTTTGTTTTTAAAAATGTTTTCAAAATGTATTAAACAGAGACAATAAGCCATAAGACCTTGCTGCCATTCTATAAAGTTCGGTTCATGGTCAACTCTACAACAAAGATTAAACTTCATTCAAAAATAATTGCATCTTCAAAAAAATGGTTGAATTTTCAAGCCAAGAAAAATATGACTTTTTAACAAAATAGTTAAATTTTCTACACATTAATTAAGATTTTAACCAAATAGTGGAATTTTTAACCAAAAGAGATCAATTCTGAACAAAAATTATATTAGTAGAATTTTAAACAAAAAAAAATTAACTTTTAACGAAAAATAGTTAATTTTTCTTAGTGGGTTCTAATTATTCAGTTCGCATTTAAGCGAAAAAAGGAAAAGAAAGGGAAGTTCCTAGAAAACAGGGGAAAAAGAGGAATTCTTAAAAAAAGGGGGGGAGGAAACAGTGTGAAGTCTGTGATTTAATAAACCGCAGTGAAAATTCTTAACATTCTGTCGATCAAGAAAGATAAAATTTGCTATACTGAACTTGAAATTATTGAATAAAGCTTGATATTGACTGGTTTAGCGAAGCCGGTTTAGTGACCTTGTGGGACGAATGCTCTGATAATTCATAGTTCGGAATTTATCGTAAGAAATACTTAAGCACTTTTACTAGAAAGTACAGAGAAAGCAACGTGCAGATTCACGACATCTTGTCACTTGAGTATCTATTTCAGTGGTTATCAATCTTCTGAAATTTTTAACAATAATTTCGTCAACAGAATGGCGAAATACTTTTAATTGTATATAAATTATTAGAGAACAGGAAGAGTTGATTTGCTAGAGAAGACCAGTTTTAAAATTCCATGCCTTTTCCAGGTTTATTTTTAAATAATTCAAGTTCACCTTTTGAAAAAATTCAGTCAATTAGATTCAATTTCAATACATTCTATTGGACGCAAACTAATTTACCAACAATTTCTTGTCCACAAACTTGTAAGACAAACGACATCTTTCTATGAAAACGTCATTTTTGTAAAAGATCGCAGAAAATTGTAGATTTTGCAATAGTTCGGCACCGAAAACTGCAAAATAAGAAAAATCAAGATTTTTAATGAATAATAATGAAGCTTTATGATTTTGTATAAAAAATAAAAAGTTCCGAAGACAAATTATTAAAACCTACAACACAAAAAACAATCTTAATTTTTTTACAGTCTTTCTTCTTCAATCTTCAACGTATTTCTACAAAGATTTATGGATAATTACACTCTTATATAGAATTGTACGAAAATATACGTTTGCAAAAACTAGTAGTTTGTCATATTTTGTTTTTAGAAAATTACAATAATCTACACACAATTATGAATAGCTACAATTTTCAAAGAAAAAAAGGAAAATCTACAACCTCAGAATAAAAAGGTAAGGTCTCAGTTCACCCAAATTTTATTTCTCCCAAAATTTATATTCCCCAAAAATTCAAACATAGAAGTACGAGTTCGTGAGTTGGAAGTCCGCATAGCATAAAGTCAGGACAGTGGGTAATGATGAAACTAAATAAACAAATATCCAAAAGATGTCACCGCAAATATGTTTCTTGAATTAAATAAACTCAGATATTAATAAAAATGTAAATTTCTATATGTTTTAGTTTCTGTAAAGTTTTCTCTCGAAAGGAATATATTTTTTGAAATAGATCTTGACAAAAAACATGTGGTTATGCAATTCAGGTTTATTAGAGAATTCTAGCCGGAATTGGCTATTTCTCAAGAGAAACAGTTAGATCTTTCAGGAAACTTAGAAATTGCTACAATTTGAGGTTATGTTAAAAAATTCTCCCTGGAATTGGATATTTTTCAATAGAGACAGTTAAGTCTTTAAGATAATTCATAGATAAGAACAATTTGAGGTTACATTATGGAATTTTTGCCGAACTTGGATACTTTTGATCAACAACAGTTAGTTCTTTCCGAAAACTTAATAGTTTGAGCAATTTTAGGTCATGTTAGCGATTTCTCGTCGGAACTGGATATTTGACAACAGAAGCACTTGGGTATTTTATAAAACTTAAAAATTCAAACAGTTTAGGTTATCTCAGGGAATACTTACAAATGTTAACAATTTTAGCTTATCTTAGAGAAATGTCGCTGGAATTGGATATCCTTGAACAGAAACAGTTAAGTCTCTATGAAATTTCTAGTTTCGAAAAATGTCAGGTTATGTTATGGAATTCCTGCCAGAATGGCATATTTTTAATCAGAATAAACAGTTAGTTCTTTTCTGAAAACATAACAGTTTGAACAATTTTAGGTCATGTTAGCGATTTGTCGTCGGAATTAGATATTTTACAATACAAAAATTTAAGCTTTTTAAAAAACTTAAGAATTCGAAAAATTGTATTTTATAAATATATTTTTTCAAATAGATCTTGACAGAGGACGTTTAGGTTATGTTACGGAAATCTTGCCGGTATTAGCTATTTTTCAACAAAAGAACAGTTAGATTTTTCAGAAAACTGACAAGGTCGAACAGATGTTGTAGGTTATGTTAGGGATTTCTCGTAGGAATTTGATATTTTATAACAGAAGCAGTTGGATGTTAAAACAAACTTACAAGATCGAACAATTTAAGGTTATTTTAGAAAATTCTCGCCGGAATTGAATATTTTACAACATAAGCAGTTGGGTCTTATATGTAGAAAACTTACAAGTACACACAATTTAAGGTTGTTATGTTAGAGACTTAAGTCAAGTATTTTCGAAAATGTATAGATTAGAACAATTTGAGGTTATGTCATGGAATTTTTGCAGAATTTGGATATTTTTCATCAACAGTTAGGTCTTTCCGAAAACTTCACAGTTTGAACAGTTTTAGGTTATGTTAGCGATTTTTTGTCGGATATTTTACAACAGAAGCACTTAGGTTTATTTTTAATAAAACTTACAAATTAGAACAATTTTAGTTTAAATTAGGGAAATCTCGCCAGAATTACATATTTTTCAAAAGAAGCAGTTAGGTCTTAACTTTTTCTGTAGTAAAATATCTTATTACGACGATAAATCGCTAACATGACCAAAAATTGTTCAAACTGTGATGTTTTCAGAAAAGAACTAACTGTTTCTGATAAAAAATATTCAATTCCGGCAGAAACTCCATAACATAACCTAACATTTTTCGAAATTAGGAATTTCATAGAGACTTAACTGTTTCTGTTCAAGAATATCCATTTACAGCGAGATTTCTCTAAGATAACCTAAAATTGTTCAAATTTGTAAGTTTTATAAAAGACCCAACTGTTTCTCTTGAGTAATAGCCAATTCCGGCTAGAATTCTCTAACATAAACTTGTATTGTGCCAAATTTGTAAATTTTCTGTAGGAACCAACTGCTTATGTTGTAAAATATCCAATTCCGGCGAGAATTCCCTAACATAGCCTGAACTTGCATAACCTTATGTTTTTTGTCAAGATCTATTTCAAAAAATATATTCCCCTCGAGAGAAAACTTTACAGAAACTAAAACATTCAGAACTTTACATTTTTATTAATATCTGAGTTTATTTAATTCAAGAAACATATTTGCTGCGACATCTTTTGGATATTTATTTATTTAGTTTCATCATTACCGACTTTCCTGACTTTATACTATGCGGACTTCCAACTCACGAACTCGTACTTCTATGTTTGAATTTTTGGGGAAAATAAATTTTGGGAGAAATAAAATTTGGGTGAACTGAGACCCTACCAATAAAAAAATTCATTTTTTTAAATTTGAAAATTCAACTATTTGGTTGGAAATTTGTTTTAAGTTGTTGTAGATTATTCTCTAAATGAAAATTTAACTATTTGGTTGAAAATTCATCTATTTTGTTGAAAATTCAACGTTTTTTGTTAAATTTAACTGTTTTTCATTTAAAATTAAACTCTTTTTCAGTTGAAATATCAACTATGATAGTGTTTACATTAAGAATTCATTGGTTAAAAATTTTTTTATCTGAAAACTTAATTTTTCCACTTTTGGTTGGAAATTTAGCCTTTCTAAGCTGAAAATTCAACTATTTCGGAGAAAATTCATGTACTTTATTGAAAATTCATCTTTTTGGTTAGAAAATTAATCTTGTTTATTGAATATTCATTTTTTTTTTACTTCAACTGTTTCAAAATTATTTTTTTTCTTGTTGAAAATTAATTTTTAAACTGAAACTTGGACAATTCTATTTCTGGTTCAAGAAATATATTTTTTAGTTGAAAATTCAACTATTCGGTTTTAATTATATTTTTACGGTAAGACATTTCATAAGTTTTCAGGGCACATTTATATGAAAAAAAGACGCTGAATCGTTCTTCATATTTGATGTTCAAATTTTAAGGTTATCTACTCTATTGACTGGCCTTAAAATTTGAACAACAAATATGAACAACGATTCAGCGTTTTTCTTTTTCCATAATATTAGATTATAAGTATGTCTTGAAACAGACTTAAAAAGTCGACACATGACGGCAAACAAAAAATTTGGTCAATACAAATTTTTCAAGATAAAAAAATGGTACAGGCCTCAATAAATCCTATGATATTTGGTTTTAAATTGATCTTCCCTGATTAAAAATTCAACGACTTGGTTGAGGAGTCAACTACTTTCTTAATGATTTTTTTCGTTTAATTCAACTGGTTTAAAATTCGTCGTTTGGTAGAAAATTTATCTTTCTTGATTGAAAATTCAATTGTCTTCTAAAAAATTAGTCTTTTTGGCTTGAAAATGCAACTGTTTTTGGTAAAATTTTAATCTTTTATGTTTGAAAATTCGACCAATTGGTTCAAGATGCATTTTTGCGGCATGAAAATTCAAGTACATACTTTGATAAAGTGATCGAAATTTAAATTTCGAAAATTCAAGTGTTTTGTTAAAAATTCGTCCTTTGGATTTAAAAATCATCTTTTATGATAGAAAAGTCACCTTTCTTGGTGGAAAATGTACTTTTTTGTTAAAAATTCAAATGTCTTAAAAAAAAATAGTCTTTTGGGCTTGAAAATTTAACTATATGGTTAAAAGTTCCACTATTTTCTTGAAAATGCAATATATTTCGACTTGAACTCTTAGAAATCTGATCTGTTTAATGGTATTTAGATTAATTTTATTTAAAATTGATTTATTCTCCTATTTTCGTGAAAAATCACCCATTTCCCAAATGTTGAGAGAATTTTGTACTACGTAACTTAGTCCAAAAACTCTTTTATTTCCTTGACAACAGATAATGTATTGCTAATTATTATTATTACTATTATATTAATAATAATATGTAGTATTTAAAACAATTATGAAAAATAAATTAAGTACTAACACAAAAAAACCGAGATTGGCGAAAAGAACGAAAGCGACTTTCGTGCAAAATTGCAAACTGCCCTTACGAAAAAAGATTATAGGAAAATCAGTATAGGCTTATAATGATTTTCCTATAAGGAAATAGTTAGAAACCTGTAGAAATAATTTTAAATGCCTTGGGAAAAAATTTAACTTATTCCCGAAGCTCTCTAAAAATCCTTTGTAATTAGTAAAATCCCCTAAAATCTTTGACATACATACTTGAAGATCTAATCAAATCCCTTATATATTGTAAAATTATTATTAGTTTTGGAAATCCCTTGAAATATTTTTAAATCTTTCAAATCCTTTGAAAGTTTTTTTAATTCCTTCATATCCGTTGAAATCCGTAGAAATCCTTTGAAATAAAATTTATTTTATTCCCTAAAGTTATCTACAAATTTGTTGAAATCCCTTAAAATTCACTGAAAACTTTAGAAATATTAAAAATCCATTTAAAGAAGTAGAAATCATTTGAAATCCCTTTGATATAGATTAAATTAGACTTGTTCATTCAATCTTTGGAGATCCAACAAAATCCTTTAAATCTTGTGAAATTTCTTGAAATGTTTGGAATGGCTAAGAATTCCTTGAAATTTAATTTATTTGTCGAAGTTCTCTATAAATCCTTTAAAATCGAGCTTAAAATCTTTGGAAATCCTGCAAAATTCTTTGAAATTCATTTAATCTCTTGAAACACTTTGAAATCTGTTAAAGCAGCTTAAAATCTTTTAAAATCCCGTAAATCCTTTGAAATAATTGGAGGTCCCTTAACATACCTTAAATCTTCTGAAAATCTTTGTAATACTCTTGAAATTCTTTGGAATCTTTAAAAATAACGTAAAATATTTCAAGTCGTTTGCAATTTATTGACCGTATACATTTTAATACAGTTCGTGGTTCATGCTAGTGTCGCGAAGTTATAGAACTTTTTGTTTTATTTCTAAATCCGGCTGAAAATTCTAAAAAAAGACTTCAAAATTAAGAGAATGGTGGATTTTTTTCTGAAAATGTTGAAAGAAAATTTATTCAAACCCCCTAGCTAGTGGTGCAATCGAGGCCTGGAGCCGCCAGGGTACTTTTTTGAAGGCCTGGCTGTGCCAAGCCACTTTCTTGTAAGACGGAACATTTTTCCAGTTATGAGCCACCCATACACTACGTTACCAATGTTGGGATTTTTTTACCTCTCCCCTTCCCCGAAAGTGATGTAGACGTTTGCTAAAAACGGATTTCACGTATATAAATTCTTCTAAGTAAAATTAATGTAGAGAACATGTTAAATTCAATACGAAACACTTTAAATTCTTAAGATTTCAAACCGAAAAAAAAGATTTTCTACCCAAAGAGATGAATTTTCAACACAAAAAGACGAATTTAAACAAAAAATTAATTTTCAACCTAAAAGTTGCATTAAAAACCATATAGATGAGCTTTCCAGTAGAAGGGACGAGTCTTCCAGAAAATAGTTAAAGATTTAACCAAATAGTAAAATTTGCGAGCCAAAAAGACGATTTTTTTCGAAAACGTGTTTTTTTTACCATAAAAGATGAATTTTCAATTTAAAAGGATGCATTTTTAACAACATAGTTGAATTCTCGACTAAAAATGATGGCTTTAACAAAATAGTTAAATTTTCTAAAAATACTTATATTTTTAACAAAAAAGTTGAATTTCTAAACAAGCAGTTGAATTTTCAGCATACAAAGATGCATTTTCAATCAAATGGTCGAATTTTCAAACAAAAAAGATTACTTTTCTACCATGAAAGATGAATTTTCAACAAAAGAGTAAAGTTTTCAAGCTAAAAAGTCGAATTGTTTAGAAAACAGTGGACTTTCAAATCGAGAAAGACGACTTTTTAATAAAATATATTAATTTTCTACCAAATAGTTGAATTTTTAACCAAAAAGTTGAATTCACAGCAAACAAGATTAATTTTCCACCCAAAAAGACAACTTTTCAACGAAATACACGAATTTTCTACCAAATAGTTGAATTTTTAACTTATACAATATACAGGATAAAGTTTCAATCGAAAATGGAATAGTTAAATTTTCAGATAAAACCTCTGATACAAAAAATAACTATGAACAAACGAAAAACGAATTTTCATCCAAAAAGATGGATTTTCGACCAAGAAGATTATTGTTCTACCAAAAAAGACGTTTTTTGGCAAAAAACTACCTACATGAATTGGCAACAAAATTATTTAATTTTAAAGCCAAAAAGACGAATTATCTACAAAAAAGTTGAATTTTCAACCCAAAAATATGATTTTTCAACCAAAAAGTTTAATTTTCAACCAAATAGTTTAATTTTCTACCAAATTGTTGAATTTTCAAGCCAAAAAGATGCATTTTCTACAAAACAGTAGAATTTTTATCATAAAAGTTCATTTAAAAGCAAATAGTTGAATTTGTGAACCATAATTATGAATCTTTAAAAAAAAAAAAGATTTTTTTTACAAATTAGTTCAATATGAGTCAAATAATCAACTTTGCAACAAAAAAAGATGAATTCTGAATGAAGCATGTAGCAGTTGACATTTCAACCAAACAATTGCATTTCCAACCAAAAATGATAAAGTTTAATCGTCAGTTTAAAAAATGTATTTTCAAACAAACATGAAATAAATTTTCATCAAAATAGTTAAATTTTCAACCAAAAAGATGAACCTTCAACTAAAAAAAATTAATTTTGAACAATATAGTTGCGTTTTCATCAAAATAATTAAATTTTCAACCAAATAAGAGTTTTTAACCAAACGAGATGAATTACGAACCGAAAATATAATAATAGCCTTTTCAATCAAAAAATGAACTTTTACCCAAAAATATAGTTGGATTTTCTTATTGGATTTAAGTTCTAAATGTTATTCAAGTTCGTAACGTTATTTCCACTTTCAACTCCCCCCAC
>CAKNYM010052333.1:78050-104754 GCA_932195095.1 Andricus curvator | reverse complement strand
GACCAAATTAATTTTATTCGTGATGAATAACTATGTTATTTAAAAAATATAATAGTATACTTTTCAAATAAAAAGGATTAACTTTCCAGTTTGCACCGAACAAGTGAATTTTCAACCAAAAAAGACGAATTTTCTACTAAACGATGGATTTTCAATCCAAAAGGACAAATTTTCTTTCCAAGACGATAAGCGTTCCACAAAACAGTTGAATTTTCGACCAATAAAGATTTTATTTTCAACCAAATAGTCGACTTTTTAACCACATAGGAAAAAGAGAAATTCTTTTTAAAATAGGGGAAACGAGGAGAATAGGAGAAATAGTGTGAAATCTACAGTTATTTTATAAACCAAAC
Organism: Andricus curvator; assembly: GCA_932195095.1. NCBI lineage: Eukaryota > Metazoa > Arthropoda > Insecta > Hymenoptera > Cynipidae > Andricus > Andricus curvator. The sequence continues at coordinate 104,401 of CAKNYM010052333.1, read as the reverse complement.
CACCTTTTGCAAATTCACCTGAAGGATTTTTACTAAAAGTTTTTACTGGATTCATTTTGAATGGAACTATGAAAATTGTATAGATTTAAAACTTTTTCAAGATAAATTGAATTTTTTTTCATTTAGAGCAAAATATGTAAAAGTATTAAATGAACTAAATTAGTTTTCTTATTTTTAAATATCTAAAGCTAAACTATTATCTTGCTTGCATTTAATTTGTTAATTTCTGATTTTAACATTCTAGTTTTAAAATTGAAAAATTTATTTTTATTGCGTTGAAAAGGGCGTTGAATGAACGCCGAAACATTGTTAGATTTTTTATAAAAGTTTTTTTATTGTGATTAAAAAAAATAAGAATAAGAAAAGACGAGAACAAAAGAAGGAAGGGGATTTAGACGATTCTGAGGTGGCAGGGCACGGAACTGCTCAAGCTTCAAAAAATAGTAAAATAGTAACCATACTTCTCTCAAAAAAGTAACCAAAAAGAACGATTTTTCACCCAAAAAGACGAACTTTCCACCAAAATTATGAATCTTCATAATAAAATGTATGTTTAAGAAAGTAGTTCAACTTTTAACAAAATGTTTGAATTTTTCTGAATAAAAAAATGAATTGTTAACGAAAAATGTAATAGTTGATATAATAACCAAGAAAGATTTTTATTTAATATAAAAAACAAATAAGTTATCTGTCAACCAAATAGCTGAATTTTCTAATAAAATAGGGGAATCTTCAACTGGAAAAGACGAATTTTTAACAAAATAAGTACATTTCTAACCAAAAAGATAAATTTTCAAATAAAATTATGTCTTTTTAAACAAAATGGTGATTTTCAATCAAGAAGATTAATTTTATACCAAAAAACACGAATTTTCAACAACAAAAATAAAGTTTTAACAAAAATTGTTCAACTTTTAACCGAATATCAACCAAAGATGATAAATTATTATCGAAAAATATAATACATAGTTCGATATTTCAACGAAAAAGATAAAAATTTTTAATTAAAAACTTGTAATTTTCATCAGGATTCATAATAATTCAATTGATAGCCCTTTTTATACATTTTACATACGAACTAACTAATAATGAATTAATTCATTTCGTTATTTCGGGCAAAAAATGTAACCAAAAGTGACTTTTTCATAAAATAAGTAACTTTTTAGTAATCGCGGATCAAAAAAGTAACTAAGCTTTTTTTAATTTCCAAGAATTTCGCAGTTATCTTGTATAGTTTCGGATTATTTAAGTAGGAGTGAAAACTTAGATGTAAGAGGAAGTATCTTACCTCGCGTTCCAAGTAAAGAGGATCGAAGTGAATTCCATCGAACATGAGGAAAACTCTTAGAGGATACTGGTGATCCTCTCCGAATCTGTTGATTATGGCATTTATACTATCGACGACTACGATCTCCATTCCATAGTATTTCGAGAGAACAGATAATTCTATTGCCCCGCCCCACGAATCTGGCTGCTGTATCCATTTGCAGTATTCAGCGTTTGGACGACCCAAAATTGCTTCCGAAAAATTATCTGGTTCTTGGGCTACTGCGCTTGCTACAATACTTCGCATATAATCTGCACATGCTGGATCCACTTTACCTGAAAAAAAAAGAATAATTTCAAAATAACAGGGCCTAATTATTACGTTGACCGACACACTTTGCACACCGTAAATTCGTAAAACGAGGCTAATCGACTCGTTTTTTTACAATAAAGTGCAAGAACGACTTTTAATTAAGTACTGATACTTCAAATATATAATCACAGACTTTGCAGCCCAAAATAATCTCAAAATAAAGGAAATAGGTTGATTTTTCACGAAAACGGGAGAATAAATTATTTAAAATAGAATTAATCTATAGGTACCATATTGAATTCTAAAATATCTTGCATTTTCAACAAAATAGATGACTTTTCAAAGAAAGAGTTTAGTTTTTAAGCAAAAAAGCTGAAAGTTTTAGAAAACAGGTAACTTTTAAACCCGATAAGATGAATTTTCAACCTAGAAACATGACTTTTCAATTAAAGAGTGCAATTTTCAACAAAGAAAAACATTAATTTAAGACAAAACAGTTGCATTTACAACCAAACAGTTGAAATTTCAAGCAAAAGAGACGAATTTCCAACAAAATAATTGAATTTTTAACCAAATAGTTGAATTTTCAACCAAATGGTCCAATTATGGAATAAAAAAGATTAAAAGTCAACGAAAAACAGTTGCATTTTCAACCTAATAGTTCAATTTACAAGGCAAAAATTAATTATTAAATAATTTGATGTTGATTGTTTTTTGTCTACTGGTCTAAAATCAATATTTTAAATATTGATTTTTTATTTTTAAATTGTGAAAAAATTGTTCTAAAGCAAAACCAACAAAACCATAACATAAAAAATATAAAAATTAATTGTCAACCAAATGGTAGGATTCTTAAATAAAAAAGATTAAACTTCAACCAAAAACAGTTGCATTTTCAACCAAATAGTTGAATTTTCAAGCCAAAAAAACGAACTTTTAAGCAGACAGTTGAAATTTCAATCCAAAAAGACGAATGTTCAACAAAACAGTTAAATAATTTCAACCAAAAAAGATGACTTTTTAACAAAATAGTTGAATTTTCCCTGAAAGAACAAACATTTCAACCACACTGTTAAATTTTCAAACAAATAGTTGAACTTTCTACTAAACTATTGAAATTTCAAGCCAAAAAGACGAAACTCATACAAAACAGTTGCATTTTTAGCCGAAAAATATGATTTTCCAATCAAAAAGCCAAGATTCAATAAAAAATACAATTTGTATCCAAATAGATAAATTTTCTATCAAAATAGTTGAATTTTCAATACAAAATATGATTTTTTAACCAAAAAGATTAATTTTCTACAAAAAAAAAATGAAATTTCAACAAAATACGTGAATTTTCAACCAAAAAAGATTTATATTTCAAGCCAAAAACAATTTAATTCAACCACAAAAGACGAATTTTCAACAAAATGTTTGAATCTTGTACTAAAGCAGATTAATTTTCAATCAAGCAGTTACATTTTTAACCAAAAGGTATTAAATTTTAAACCTAAAGGACGAAATTTCAACAAAATACATGGATTTTCAACCAAAAAGTTGATTTTTCAACCAATAAAGATGAATTTTCACAGAAAAATGTAATAGTTGATACTTGAACCAAAAAAGATTTATATTTAAACCAACAACATCTAGTTTCACTAAAAATATTTTATTTCATCAAAAATGACAAATTTTCGTCAAAATAGTTGAATCCTCAACGAAACCAAATTAATTTTCAACCAAGAATTTACATTTTTAAACAAAAGAGATGAAATTGTAAACCAAAAAGAGAAATTTGAAACCAAGAAAGATATTGCAGTCAAGAAAGAAAAAAATTTTAACCAAATTCAGGATTTTTCAACCTGAAAATATGAATTTTCAACAAAATGCTTACATTTTAAACCAAAGAGATTAATCTTCAACCAAAACAATGCATTTTTTTACCAAATATACCAACTTTCAACCAATTAGTTGAATCAACAACGAAATAATTAAATTTTAAACCAGAGATGAATTCCGAACCAAAAATATAAAAGTAGACTTTTCTACCAAAAAAGACGATTTTTCTATGAAAGATGAATTTTCAATCAATGAAAATTCAACCAAAAAAAGATTTTTCAGTCCTGAAAGACAAAAAATTGTAAACAAATTGCAGAATTTCAAACACAAAAAGGCAAATTTTCTATAAAACAGTTGAATTTTCAACCCATGAATACGAATTTTTAACAAAATAATTAAATTTTCAACCAATGAGATGAATCTTTAAAAAAAAATGAATTTGTTACAAAGTATGTATATCAACTTTTAACCAAGTACGCAGTTGAATTTTCAAATAATAAAGATTTTTTAGCCCTAAAAAACAAAAATTCCGAACACATTGTTGAATTTTCAAAAAGACGAATTTTTTACAAAACAGTTGAATTTTTAGCCCAAAAATATAATTTTTCAACAAAAAAAGTCCACTTTTAACAAAGGATATAATCTTCATCCAAACAGTTAAATTTTTTATGAAAATAGATGAATTTTCAATACAAAATTATGATTTTTTAACCATGAAGATTAATTTTCTACCAAAAAGGTGAAATTTCAACAAAATACGTAAATTTTCAAACAAAAAGTTAAATTTTCAACCAAAAAAGATTTGCATTTTATGCCAAAAACAGTTGAATGGGACCAAAAAAGACGAATTTTCAACAAAATATTTTAATCCTTAACCAAAGTAGTTTAATTTTTAAGCCAGCAGTTGCATTTTCAACCAAGAAGTTGCATTTTTAAACGATATAGATGAAATTGTAAACCAAACAGATAAAGTTGAAACTAAGAAAAATTTTTCAGTCAAGGAAGAACAAAATTTAAAGTAAAAAAGATTACTTTTCTACTAAAGATGAATTTGAATCCGGAAGTATGAATTTTTTTATCAAAAAGACAAATGTTAGGAAAAAGCAGTTTAATTCAACCAAAAAGACGAATTTCCAACAAAAGAGATGAATCTTCAACCAAAAAAGATTTTTCAGCCCTGAAAGAAAAAAAAATTAATGTAATTGTGGTAAATCCAAGACAAAAAGGCAAATTTTCTATAAAACAGATGAATTTTCAAACAAATAGTTGAACTGTCTACTAAACTATTGAAATTTCAAGCCAAAAAGACGAATTTTCTAAAGAACAGTTGAATTTTAACCCAAAAATATGATTTTTCAACCAAGAAGATTAATTTTTTCACCAAAAAAAATCAAATTTCAAACAAAAAGTTAAATTTTCAACCAATAAAGATGAATTGTCAAAGTAAAATGTAATAGTTGATACTTGAACCGAAAAAGATTTAGATTTTAAGCCAAAAACAGTGAAATTCAACCAAAAAAGATGAAGTTTTAACAAAATAGTTGAGTCCTTAACCAAGGCAGATTAATTTTCAATCAAGCAGCTGCATTTTCAACCAAAAGAGATTAAATTTTAAACCAAAAATACGAAATTTCAACAAAATACATGAATTTTCAACCAAAAAGTTAAATTTTCAAACATTAAAATTAATTTTCAACGAAAAATGTAATATTTGATACTCCAACAAAAAAAGATTTATATTATAAATCAAAAACATGTGATTTTACCAAAAACATTTGATTTCATCAAAATCGACCAATTTTCGTCAAAATAGTTGAATCCTCAACGAAAACAAATTAACTTTCAACCAAGTAGTTGAATTTTCAAAAAAATAATAAAATTAAAAACCAATTTTTTTATCCAAAAAGACGGTTCAACAAAGCAGTTTAATTTTCAACAAAGAAGGATTTTCCATTCCTGAAAGAACAAAAATTTCAACCACATTATTGAATTTTCAAGCGAAAGAAGAATTTTCTACAAAAATAGAGGAATTCTTTAACAAAGGGGAAAGAGTGTAAAGTCTGAAATTGTATTAAAGAAAATCTTATAAAGAATAAATTTTTTCTGCAGTTTTAAGAGTGGAAAATGCATTGCATAATCAATACGTAAATCTTGAAAGAGAAAAATGTGGTTAGGTAAGCTGCTTGTGATGCTTACTTGTCTCAAATCTTTCTTTGTGAGGAAAAATCAGGAAATTTGAATGCTTACCATTGATAACAAAACCAATGCTGGTGAAGAGACACGAGTTATCACCAGGGACAACTTTTTTCATGAGCATTCCGTGATTTTCGCTCAAAGTTTCTGTATTAACAACTTCTTTTCGTGGAACGTCTTCGGGGTGTATTTCTCCTGGTGGTTTTTCGGCAACATAAAATATATCACCAGAGATGATATTGCACTCAGAAATTCTAGCTTCAGGTTTACTAAAGTCCACTGTCTCTCTTGGCTTGAAATAGCCTTTGCTAATCACAATAGAGTCCGGGTCATAAATGCACGCCATCTCTGCCAACTTTTGTTTCAATTGTTTCATCGAACAACCCGGATGTAAAGTCATTGTTTCACAGCCTTTCTTTGACATAATTTTAATTTTGATCCCATGTTCGCCTAGCATTTTTACGTTTTCTTGATTATCCTGACTAGGTTCAATCAATTTTGGAGCGACAGAAAGTTTCAGACTTGCACTCTCGGTTGGTGAAATAAGCCAGTCACAATTGGAGCAATGAATTTTCAGACTTTTTCGGAACTTAAATAATACACAGAATTACCTGTGCCGTGGTTTTTATAAAATTAGTTTGTTTTCATGCACTAATCAAAACAGTCCTCGTCAATTGACGAGTATGACGGTACAATATTTACGTACGAGAATTTGTTCATGACAGATGACAGATTAGATATTTCAGGTTGGGTGGGGGAAATCCAAGATGTCTGCTAGCCGAGGGCCAAACAATAGTACCAATTGCATGGGACAGAACTTTATTTTTTCAATAACTTGAAAAATAATTATTTTTTAACGTAAGTGTGTTTGGATATGATTTTTTATTCTCTAAAAGCTATTCAATTAGATAGTAAAATCCATTAAAAAATTTTTAACAATTTTATTATTTTATTAAATAGCTTTTTAAAAAATAAAAAATAATATCCGAATATAATTATTGAGAAAAATCATTTTTGTCCAAGTTACAAAAAAAATTAAGTTCCGTCCCCTGGAATTGGTATTACTGCTTGGCCCTCGGCGTGCAGACATCTTGCCAACTGACGTCACAACGTGAAATACCTAATTAGGTATTTCAGATTGGGTGGCAAGCCGAGGGCCAAACAATAACAACAAATGCATGGAATGAAACTTTATTTTTTTTTATTAAATTAGAAAAAATGATTTTTTACCGAAGGGTCCTTCATTAATGTGAATGTTTAATTCCGTTTATAAAAGATTCTTGGTTAAAAATGTCAGAATATATTTAAAAAATTGGACAGGGAAGAATTAGGGCATTTTTTTAATGAAATTTTGCGGTATTGCTGATTTAATATTCTTGTTAGAAATTTATTTACCTTGTATTTATATAATCCATTTCAAATCAGGCAGCTCCTACACTTGAAGTCGCAGAATCTCTCAGGGGAAAAATATAATATCTGGTAGAGTTTATCGCCTTCTTATGAAATCCGTGAGAAAATTAAAAAAATGTTGAAAATGGTCAAAGTGGCGGCGGTTTTTCTGAAAATATTTAGTCTTTTTTCTCAAAAAACCCACACTTATATTTTTTGACATTTTTTTTTTAATTTGCCCTAAATAACTTTTGTGGCCAGGAGAATTTTTTCTCATGAAATCGAATTTTCGTATTTTTCTTGCAAACTATAACATATACGAAAAAATGTGAAGAAAATAATTGGCACAGTTAGAAAAGTTCCACAAAAAGTTTCTTTACTCATTTATGATATCTTGTACCATTTCCGAGAAAAATAAAAAAATTCTATATTTCTTGGCTGCAAGGCAGCCAATTATTTTATCTGTAAAAATCTGTTATTAACTATATTCTAAATTGCTTTTCTGTACACAGTTTCAAAATTAGGACACTCTTGTCGTTTGGCATTTAAATTTATTCTTCGAGTTTTACCTATTATTGCGAATCTAAATTTTCATAGAGACATTAAACTATCACAGAATGATAGAAAACAATAAATAAAGATATTTTCGAATTTCAATTGTTCATTTATATATAAAATATGAAAAACAAGTTGAAGGACTAGAAACATATGGGCAATTTCTGTGAAAGGTGGCAAACCCCACCTTTTTTATTCTTTAAAAATATTTTTACAAATTTTTATTTATATAAAAAAGATATTCTATAAGTTTTATGCGGGCTAAAATTGTTTTGTGGTCAAGAGAATTTTTTTCATTATGAAAACTGAATTTTTTTATTTTTCTTGAAAATGGTACAAGATATCATAAATGAATAAAGAAACTTTTTGTAGAACTTTTCTAACTGTGCCAATTATTTTCTTCACATTTTTCGTATCTGTCATTGTTTGCAAGAAAAATGCGCAAATTCGATTTCATGAAAAAAAATTCTCCTGGCCACAAAAATTATTTAGCCCACATAAAACTCACAAGTTATTTTCCTTATGATAGTACAAATTAAAAAAAAATGGCGAAAAATATAAGTGTGGGTTTTTTGAGAAAATCGACTTTTAATATTTTCAGAAAAACCGCCGACACTTTGATTTTAAAAGAAGGCGATAAAATCTACCAGCTTGTGAAAAGAAATCTCAAATATCTCAAGTATGTCAAAAGTTACATAAATTTAAAGAAAAAATTGGAACTTTTTTTAAAAACAAAGCAAAAAATTCAAATACGCATAACTTCGTAAAAAATTTTTTTTTCACAAATCGCAAAAATACGTATTGCTTAATTTCCTCTAAAAAACAACATATTTTCCCCCGAGAGATTCTGCGACTTCAAGTGTAGGACCTGCCTGATTTGAAATGGATTCGGTCTTAAAAATTTCTTTTATTTGCAGTTGCGTTCTCCTGAAGATTATCTTTTTAATTTTACAAATATTATTATTTGCTTGAAAATTCAACAATTATGTTAGAAAGTCATCTTTTGGTTGAAAATTCAACTGTTTTGTTGAAAATTCATCTTATGGTATTGAAAATTCAACTATTTTCGTAGAAAATTTAATTTTTCATTAAAATTCAGAAGTAAACTAAAATCTCTTTTGGATGGAAATTCAAATTTTGTTTGAAAATTTTTCTCTTTAATTTGAAAATTCATCTATTTTAGTAGAAATTGCATCTTTCTTGGATAAAAATGAGACTTTTTGTTTGAAAATCTAACAATTTTGTTAAAAAGTCATCCTTTTTGTTTGAAAATTCAACTGTTTTGTTGAAAATTCGTCGTTTTGGGTTGAAAAATCAACTATTTTCGTAGCAAATTTACTTTTTTTATTAAAATTCATATTTTGGTGTTGACAAGTCAACTAAAATCTTTTTTGGATGAAAATTAAAATTTTTGTTTGAAAATTTGTCTTTTCGATTTAAAAATTCATCTGTTTTATTAGAAAGTTCATCTTTTTTTACAATAATAGAACTTTTTGTTTGAAAATTAATATCTTCTTTGCTTGAGGATTCAAATACTTTGTATGCAATTTTTTTGTTCAGAAAATTCGTCTTTTGGCTTGAAGGTTTATTTATGAAAAGTTCCTAGGGCTAAATAGCCCTATAACAATTTAGGTGAACTTTTTTTTCTTTCATGACTGAAAAATGTTTATTCCTTGAAATTTCGTCTTTTTGCTTTAAAAATTAATTTGGTTTTAATGAAATTTCATCCTTTTTGGTTGAAATATCAACTATTACACTTTTTTGTTGAGAATTCATCTTTTTAGGTTGAAAAATCAATTGTTTCATTGAAAATTTAATTATTTTGTTGAAAATTCAAGTATTTTGTTAAAAAGTCGTCTTTTATTATGGAAAAGTAATTTTTTTGTTTATATTAAATACATCAATTTTTAGATGTTTATCTGAAATATTTTGGTTTATTCCGTTTATAAAAAATCCTATGTTGAAAATATTACAAGATTAAAATGCTGGTATTTGAATGTCCTCTTTTCACTTTTTTCTTATTTTCCATTTAAATGAGAACTGAATTAATAGAACTCAATAAAAAAATGCAATTATTTTTCGTTGAAACTACATTCTTTTTAGTTGAAAAGTTTATTATTATATTTTTGGCTGAGCATTCATCTTTATTTTATGTTGAAAATTTAATTATTTGGTTAAAATGTAACTTTTTTGTCGAAAATCCAATAATTTTGTTAAAAAGACATCCTTTTTGTTGAACACTCAACTGTCTTGGTTGAAAAATCGTTTTTAGGAAGTAAATATAAAAAAATCTGCCCGCTTCGCGGGCACATTCTCATCGCGCGCTTGGCGCGCGGCTCGCTTCGCTCGCAAGTGTGAGCGCGCCTAGGGCGCGCAACTGTTGGATCTCGCGCTTCGCGCTCGATCATATATTTATCTCGCGCTTCGCGCTCGATTATGTATTCACCTCGCGCTACGCGCTCGGGCGTATCTACATCGCGCTTTACGCTCGGTTGCTCTAGATTTTTCAACTTCGTGTTCGACTTCGATGAAAAGAAAAAGTTTGTTTGCAAATATTAGAAAATTATCAAAACCTCTACATATTAAGTGATTGTTAAATTTGTTTTTATTTTAGACTGAAAAGGAACTTCATTTACTCAAGGTTCTATCGACCTTAAGGAACACATTCTCATCCAGACACTCGCGCTTCGCGCTCGATATTTGATTTGAAAATCATTTGAACCTTGCGTTCCACGCTCGGTTCTGTGCATTTGATTTTTCTATTTTCAATGCTGTTTTTTACGAATAAAACAAAAACTACGCGTCATATCAAAAAGTGAATGATAAGAAATTTGTAGATCTTTTTTGGGTGCACAATTTTGGTGGAATGATCTTTTCTCGTATCTTGCATAGTTTCACAGCAAAATGGAATTTTTGATTATTTTTTTGTGCGATAAAAATTTGAATTTTTTATTTTTCAAAAAATTCAGAAAGTTGTTATGAAAATATTATAGGACGTTCAAAAAGCAACGTTTTTCTCCTCTTGACTTTTTTTCATATCGTGCGTTTTTCGGCTTAAAATGTACATTTTCGTTTGTTTTTTGGAATTTTGAAAATGCTATAACTCCAGTAATTTTTGTTTTATCACGAAACGTCATTAGAATATTTTGTTCGTCAGTTTGCGTACTACTAATAACCATACATAGAATTTTTAAATCTTCAAAAAAAGTGGTCTCAAAAATTTTCAAAATGTGCTCACTTTTTGAATTTTCATCCAAAATAGCTGGTTAACGAACTCGTTCTCTATTTTTCGGCCATAAAAAAGTGTGCCAAAGCTCAATCAAATCTGATCATTTTTTCGAAAGTTATCGTGGCTACAGACAGACAGACAGACAGACAGACAGACAGACTACAGACAGACAGACACCTTGGTAAAAACCGTTTTTTCTGGCTCAGGGGGTCTCAAAACGTGGAGATTTGACGAAAACCGACTATGTCAAATTTTACATAAAACCAATACCTTCTCATTAGAATGAGAATGTAAAAAACATAAATTGAAAAAAGTCAAATCGTGTAACAAAATTGCATAAGAAGGCTTAAAATGAAGTATGTTTTTAAAAAACATATACTTATGAAAGTCAATTTGCGTATGGGTTGAAAATTCAACTATTTTCTTATAAATTCGTTTCTTTTCACTTGAAAATTCAACAATTTGGTAGAATTTTGTTTACTTTCTTGAACGACAAATCTTTTTTCTATAAAAATTCAGCTATCATTTTTTGTTGAGAATTCATCTTTTTTATATGAAAATTCAACTACTTGCTGGTTAAAAGTTGAACTACTCTGTTAAAAATTCATTTATTTTTTTGGTGGAGGATTCACCATTTTAATAGAAAATTCATCCCTTTTTTCATTAATTTTGTTAAAAATATAACCATTTTGTTGAAAAGTCTACTGTTTTTTGGAAATTCATTTTTTTGACTAAAAATTTGAATATTTCAGTTGCTGATTCATCACATGTACATATAAGTTGAAGATTTATCATAAAAGTTGAAAATTATCTTCTTTGTAGAAAAATCATCTATTTGGTTGAAGATTCATCTGTTTGACTGAAAATTAACATTTTTATTCAAAATTAATATTTTCGGGTAAAAAAGTCGACTGTTATTTATAAAATTCTTTTTGGCTTGAAAATTTAACGATTTGTTCGAAATTTTGGTTATTTCTGAAATGAAGAATTGTTTTTGGTTGAAAATTCCACTCTTTTGTTCAATATTCGCCATTTTGGTTTGAAAATTCATCACTTGTAGTAGAAATTTCATCTTTTTTTTTGTTGAAAATTTTACTTATATCAATTAGTAACTGAATTATATCTACGAATCAGATATTTTTTAATGATTAATCTCTTTTGGTTGAAAATTCAACTATTTTGTTGAAAATCCGTCTTTTTTTATTGAATTCAACCGTTTTTGATTTGAAATAAAAATTTTTTTTTTTGTTTAAATATAAACTATTACGTTTTTCGTTGAAATTCGTTTTTGTTTTGTTTGAAAACTCAACTACTCAGCTAAAAGAAGAACTACGTTAAAGATTCATTTTTTTTATTGAAGGTTCATACTTTTCGTTGAAAATTCATCTCTTCGGTTGGAAATGTAACTATTTTATTAAACATTAAAATATGTTGTTCCAAAAATATGCCCCAGATCCAAAAATGTTGGGGGACATTTTTGCTTATTTTTACTCCCCCGACGTCCCCCTAAAAGGAACCAGAGTTCTCGCGGAACACCCTGCAAACATACATATCCATATGCATACATATCCACACACACATATCTATGCATCTATGAAGATTACGAATTTTATGCCCCATAGATTTGGTTTTATTTTAAAAGATTAATTTTAAGTTTTGAAGCTTTTTAGGAATTTCGAAAAATTAATTTTAAGAGAATAGTTAAAAAGATTTCAAAACAATTCAAAAGATTTCTAAAAATGTGAAAAAAAAATCTGGAAGATTTTGAGGCAAATATAATTTGTTTTAAATTTTAGGAAAAATTTTAGTAATTCTAAAAGATATTTACAATTTTTGAAAAAATTCCAAAAATAATTTAAAATTTGAAAAGATTTTGTAAATTCTTAAATAAAATTTAGATTTTTTAAGATTACAAAATAAAATTTTGATGCTTCTATAGTATTTTGTAAGGTTTCAAGATAATACAATTTTTGTAAGGTTCCTGATAAAATTGAAAAAGGTTTTTGAAAAATTAATTTCAGGAGGATTCAACTGTTTTGTTGAAAATTTGTATTTGTTTGGTTAAATTCAACTATTTTTTATTTAAAAATGGACGACTAGTCCATCCCTTCTTCCAGCTCCCAACATTTTTCGGGACGCTTATACACAGCCTATTTAAAAGGATTTTAAAATATTTCAAAAGAGTTTAAAAATGGTCAAAAAAAGAACCTGGCGGACCTTAAGGCAATTTTTCAAATCCTGAAATATTTTTCCAAAATTTAGGAATAATTTTAGTCATTCTAAAAAATATTTTGAAATTTTTAAAGTTTTGAACAGATTAAACATGTTTAGAAAATGAAAGATTTCAGAAAATTTATAAAATATTTTTGAATTTCTCCTAAACTTCGATAAGCCCTTAATATATTCCAAACTGACTCAATTTTTTTCTTAAATCCTGTAAAATAAAAAGCTTTCTTCAACATTTTCTAGATAATTTTTCGACAATTCTGAAATTAAAATTTTTTTTTCATTTTTTCACTAAACCTAGAAACATTGTATTTATAGAACCTTAAAAACAAATACATGTAAAAAATAAATAGTTATTCGAAATTTGCATTTTATATTGAAAAATATTTTCCCCCTTAAATTATAAATTGGCTGGAAAATTTTTTTTTCTATTGTCTGAAAAATCTTTTTTGGTTAAAGTACAACTATTTGATTGAAAATTCAAAAAGTTTTTATAGTATAGTATAGTATTTGTTTCTTCATTGTACACTCCTTTGAGTTTTACAATATGTGTATCCCTCATCATATAAACTTAAAATCCGTTGGTAACAATCGTCACCTATTACAAAACTAACTGGCAATTACCATAACATCACAGAATTACAGTGCAATGAAAAGTTTTTATATTTACTTGTGGTTTGAAAATTCATCTTTTTTGGCAAAAATTTCTTATTTTTTGGATAAAAGTTCAACTGCTTATTTGAAAATTATTCTGTTTTGGTTGAGGATTCAACTGTTTTTTTTTAAATTCGTCTTTTTTGGTTCAATTCAACTATTTATTTAAAATTGAAATCTTTTTTATTTGAAATGTCATCTATCACATTTTTCCTTGAGAATTCATTTTTTTGTTGAAATTTCAACTATTTGGTTGTAAGTTGAACTTCTTTGTTAAAACTTTATTTTTTTGGTTGAAGATTCATTGAAGATTAACTTTTTTGTTGAAATTTTTATTTGACAAATCTAAAATCTTCAACAATCTTTTTGAATGTTGTCAAGAATTTTAAGAAAATTATACTTATGTAACCTTGACAACAAATAAATACTAATCTAATCTAATATCCTATTTACCTATTTAATAAAATGGATGGAATGAAATTATCAAAAGTCTTGAACTCATTGTTATTGAATACGCGATTGGTTGCGTATAATGTGTGAATATGGCCTTAAGTGGCTGTTTTCAGTTTATTCTTGTCAATGTTCTAGAATTTTTTAATTCACAATTTTAAAATGAGGAATATGAATTCTAAACATTTATTTATGAAATAGAACATTTAAATTGTAAATGATTATTTAATAACAAAGGCAGCAATTTTTCTCTGAACTTTTTGACCACATGTTTTGAAAATCACAAAAAGATTGTATTCATAACCCCTTACCTATATTAAATGAGGTTGTTTATGATCGAAAATGAGCTGTAACATCTATAATGTGAATAATAGAACATTTATTCACACGCTCGCACTGGTCGTCAACCCTTTAATATCGATAATTCCTTTGTCTCTCGAATATATTCCAAGAAAACAATAATTTTAGAAACTTTAAACATTACAAAAAATTATTTTTAATAAAAATATTTTATTATTGTATCTTTTATTAATAAATAATATTTATTAACAAAATTTTATTGTTTCAATTCGGGAATGTTATAATTCGCCAATTTTCTGTCGAGAATTTTATCATTCAGGAATTTTCCAGTTCGGTAATGTTATAAATAAACTGTTCGGGAATTTTCTAATTCGAGAATTTTATTATTCGGAAATTTGTAATTCAGGAATTTTATTATTTGGGAATTTTCCAATGCGGGAATTTTATTATTCGTCAATTTTATTATTCGGGAATTCTCCAGTTCGGGAATTTTATTTTTCGGGGTTTTTAGTCGTCCCTTGTATTTGTCAGAGAAAGAGAATCTATCCATTAGTTGGTCAAGTTTATGAATTTTCAATTTCCCAAGTCGAGAAAATAAATAGTATATTTTTTATAGACCAGACATTTTTTGAGATAGGGAATTTGATCAATATTTGGAAGAAAAATCTATTTAAGCACCTGGAATATCACATAATATAATGCAATATTTAAAATAAGTTCGATTTTAACTTTTTTTAAATGTTAAGTTCAATTATTAACATTTTTAATAATGAAATAATTCAGTTTATAATGCGATTTTTATAGGTTGACCAGATGGCTTGATGGGTTAAATTTTTAACCAATGAAATTAATGTTCAACCAATAAGATTAACTTTCTACCAAAAAAGATCATTTTTTAACCAAATTTGTGCATTTTCAACAGAATAGTTTAATTTTCGACAAAAAATGGAATAGTTAAATTTTCAGTTCAAAAAATTAATTTTCAATCAAAAAACAACGAATTTTCAACAAAATAGTTCAATTTTTTAACCATAAAAATAAGTTATCAACTACAATGATGAATCGTTAACAAAAAAATTAATTCTGGACAAAGTAGTTTAACTTTCAACCAAATAGTTGAATTTTCAAATAAAAAAGATTTTTATTTTGAATGAAAAACAGTATAATTCAACCAGAAGAAACCAGTTTTTAACAAAATTGTTGAATCCTCCATCAAATAGTTGAATTTTGGTGAATTGAATAGTGAATTTTTCAATTAAAAAAAATTAATTTCCAACAAAACCAAAAAAACGTATTTTGATTAAAATAGTTAAATATTCAACTAAACACATGAATTTTTGACTACACTCAAAAAAATGTCTGGTTAAATCAACCAGAATTCTGGTTAAATATGCCCTTACTATTTTTTCTGGTTAGACTAACCAGAAAATTAAATTTTTTAGTTTTTAATCTTGTTTTTTACGAATAAAACAAAAAAAAACAGTTTGTGTCGTTTGTCCAAAAATTTAATTTTTTTTATTTTTAAAGGTGTTTTTTACGAATTCAAACGAAAACTACGCCTCCTATCAAAAAGTGACTAGTAACAAATTTGTTGATCTTTTTTAAATGCACAATTTTTGTTTATTCATCTTTTTTCGTATCTTGTACAGTTTGACCGCAGAACGGAATTTTTGATTTTTCATTATTTTTTTGTGCGATCAAAATTTGAATTTTCGATTTTTCAAGAAAATTCAAAAGGTTGTTACGACAATCTTGTAGGGTGCTCAAAAAGCAAAGTTTTTATTTTCTTTGCTTTTTTTCATATCGTGCGTTGTTTGGCTTCAAATTTTCATTTTAGTTTGTTTTTTTGAATTTTGTAAATTCTATAACTCTGGTAATTTCGCTTTTAATGAAAAACGTCATTAGGATAAATTGTTTGTCTTTTCAAACTCTACATAAAATTTTTCAATTCTAAAAAAAAGTGGTCTTAACAATTTTGAAAATGCTCTAACTTTTTAAATTTCTATCCAAAATGGCTGGCAAACGAACTTGACCTTCATTTTAGGGCGGTCAAAGAGTATATCTAAAACATCAAAGGTCAATCCAATCTGTCAATTCTTTCGAAAGTTATCGTGCTCACAGACAGTCATACAGACAGACAGACAGTCATACAGACAGACACATTCGTAAAAACCTGTTTTTCGGGTTCAGGGGGTCTCAAAACGTGAACGTTTGACAAAAACTGGGAGGGGGGGGGGTCAAATTTTACACAAATATAATAACTTTTCTGATGAGAATGTAGAAACGAAACAAACGTGAATCAAGATTGAAAATTTACAGAAATCAGAAGTGCGAATAGAAACGGCTAGTCAAGGAAAGTAAAGATGAAATCAGAACCAAAGAAGAGAAGAAAATACAAAACGACTTTGCAGGAAGCAAGAAACTATTATTAATAAAGATGAAAGGAAGTAAAAGTACAGAGTTTGTCAGCATGAGAAATAACAAGGGCGAAATGCTACATGATACAGACGGGATACTAGACGCTTTGAAAGACTCATTTGAAGAATTATTAGGAGATGAAGCTATAGGGCACCAGAACTGCGATATAGAACATATAATGCATTAGAAAGCTCAATTGAGAAAGGCTGTGTCACTGCGGTTACAGATATAATTAAGAACTTAAAAAACGGTAAGGCTGCTGGCGTAGACAGTATTGGCGCTGAAATGCTTAAATACGGTGGCGAGTACATACCTCACAGGCTGTGCGAATTGATAAATTTATGTATCGAGACGGGGGAAGTCCCAGATGATTGGAGAAAAGCTATTATCGTACCAATATACAAAGGGACACGGAAAAAAGTTTAATACCAATGCACATTATGAATTGTAATAATATACATGTATTGGGTTGATACATTTTTAGGGTAACTGAGAATAACAATTAATACAAAATAAAAAACAAATATAAATGTCATCATAAAAAATAAAATTTGTACTTTATTTTGCAATATCTGAATAAACATTCCCGGACCGAGCTATAGAGAAATAAATATAAAATACATCATTTGATATGTCGCAAAGTTCGCATTTTGGACAAAATCGCTTGCATTTGGTAGTGAAAATTTTGAAATCGTCTACTAAAAGACATTCAGGATTTATAAAATGTTGGTACCCGTCCAAGATTCTATGACTATTTCTACACTTTTGCGAAGACAAATTTTTTCCGTTTCATTTTCTTTGAAAAAGAAAATATATCAAGTCGGCTACCGATTACGTGATAAGAAATGACTCTGTGGGCTTATTTCGTATTTGCTGAATATTAAAACTTTTTTTTGTCACCTATTTTTCGCCTAATCAAACAAAAAATTACCCTTTTTAACGAATATAGGTACTGTAATGACTACTTAGAATACCAGAAATTTAGCTTATTTTTAAAAAATAAGTTAATTTTTTACTGCACACTGTTGAATTTCGAACTACACTCCGCGCTCCCTTCTACGACATTCCCCTATACGTCCGCTCCATTATACGACCAGTTGCCGCTCCCCTATACGACGGAAAGGTCGTTCTCCTCCATCCCCACTCTTCCGCTCAAAGCTCGCGCGGGAAGCAAATAGTCTCGCGCGTGAATATGATACAGTCAGCTGTCAGTGACGCAGGATTCAACGCGCATGCGCGCGACCACGTGAGATTGTTGGTATTGCAAGTGGAAAGGTTCCCCTTGCGCCGTCGTATAAGGGAACGTTTTCGGTCCCGAGCTCGTCGTATAAGGGAGCGCGGAGTGTACACACTTTGAAATTCGGCCCTGTTAGAGTCGGAATCCTTACACATTTAAACGTAGACAAGGTGCCTGAGACTCTGAGACACCGAAAATCACGTATCAATTTACGACTTGGCAAAATCCCACAAAGATTGAATGTAGTCTGGAAATTTTAGATCTTATAATCCATCCATTATCAAAAATATATTTACGTAAAAATTTTGTCTGAAATTTTGAACCATGTGTTACCCATACGTTACGTAATTGTTACCGGCTAAATTTTTTTCGTTAATTTATTTGATGTGCTTGGTAAAATCCTACAGTTTCTTATAAATTAAAAAACATGTAGTTTAACTTTCAACCAAGTAGTTGAATTTTCTGCAAAAAAAGGTGAATTCTCAACAAAAAATGTAATAGTATATTTTTACCAAGAGAAGATTTTCATTTTAAGTCCAAAGTAGTCTCATTTTTGACGTAATTTTGCCCATGTGGCGACGCCAGTGGTAACTTTGCGGCGCTCGTACGCGGAAAGGGTTGCTTTTATCAAAAAAATGATAGGAACCAAAATTGAAGTAAATATTCTCTAGTAGAATTCATTATATAACTATTTTTGCAAAAAAGCGTACCGGAAAAGAGTTATTTTCGAAAAACCCATTTTTGACGCCTATTTTCCAAGATGACGGCGTTACCATAAAAAATGTTTGGTTGCAAAGTGAAAATTCGGAAAGAGCACGCAAAAATATATAAAAATACCCAAAGAGAAAAACTTCTCAAAAACTTTCCACCTCGAATCACCTAATGCCTGGACATTAAGATGAATTGCATTTTAATCTTGTAATATTTTAAAAATAGTGTCTTTTATAAACGGAATATAAAAATATTTCAGATACAACTTAAAATTTGTTGTATTTATTTATTTATTTATTTTAAACAAAAAAATGACTTTTTACCATAAAATATGACTTCTTAAGAAAATACCTTCAAGCCAAGACGAATTTTCTGTACAAAAATTGAATTTTCAACCAGGAATTATGAATTTTCAGCAAAAAAAATAATGTTCAACGAAAAAGTTTCATTTTCAACCAAAGAGATAAACCTTCATTCAAACAAATAAATTTTCAACAAAGCAGTTTAACTTTTACCCAGATAGTTAAATTTTCAATTAAAAAAGGTCAATTTTCAACCAAATAGATAAGCTTTTAACCGAAGGGTTGAATTTTCAGCTAAAAGTATGAATTTTC
Source organism: Andricus curvator (assembly GCA_932195095.1). Classification (NCBI taxonomy): domain Eukaryota; kingdom Metazoa; phylum Arthropoda; class Insecta; order Hymenoptera; family Cynipidae; genus Andricus; species Andricus curvator. Next base: position 85,022 of record CAKNYM010052333.1, on the reverse strand, counting down.
AACAAAAAAATGATTATTTAACAAAGTGGTTCAACCAAATTTTTCACACAAAATAGTGTGAATTTTTAAATAAAAAAACAAATTAAAACAAAAGGTTGAATTTTCAACCAAAAATGATTACTTTTTAAAAAATGGTTGAATTTTCAACCAAAAAGTTGCATTTTTATCCAAGAAAGATGCAATTTCTACTAAAACAGATGAATTTTTAAATGAAAAAGACAAATTTTCAACAAAAAAATACTTGAATTTTCATCCAAAATAGAGTTCAGTTGACTCTTCAACAACAAAATATGAGTTTCAACCAAAAATTAAATTTTCCACGAAAATACTTGAATTTTCAACCAAAAAGGATGAATTTTTAACAAAAATGTTGAATTTTCAAACAAATAATAAAATTTATAACTGAAAAGATAATCTTTAGGAGGAAGCAACTGCGAAAAACAAATAGAAATACAAGGCAAACAAATTACTAACACGAATATTATATCAGGGTTACCGCAAAACTTCATTTTAAAAATTCCCTAATTTTTCCGAAACCAATTTTTCATTTTCCCTGACCATTAATATTCAAAGACCAGAATCTTAAACTTGTATCATTTTTAACCTAGAATCTTTTATAAGCGGAATGAAACAATTTCAAATCAAAATTGAAAATTTTCAAATTTATTCTTCTTTACAGTTATTTAAAGGTATAGAAATTACCTGACTTTTGCAATATTTTTCTTTAATCCGTGAATTTTCCCGTACCAATAAAAATCATGTTAACTTTCTGTACAATTACTGCAAGTTATTTGTTTCATTTGCGAATTTCCAAAAATTACATACGTGAATGAAGGACCGCCCCCTCCTACTGTAAGAAATCGTAAAAAAATCTCTCGACCCCCCCTCCCATTGAGTTGTAACATAATTTAAATACGATCTTTTATCTGTCTTAAAATTAATTTTTTTTTAAATCTCTCTGTTTTAAATTACTTAAAAAAAAGTCTCTGGATCTGAGCAGAGGTAAGTGGCGTTGGAAGTAAAACATGTGCGTTTGAGTCGATCTCTCCACAATATTGCGTAATATTGCGTGCTGTTGGGGATTTTTATTTTTGTTTTTAAACATTAATTTTATTTATGCTTACGGGTAAAATGATGGAAGAAAGATCAGGCCAATTACCCCAGGTATTTTTGTTAAACAAAGTCTATTTTATTCAAAACTCTCATTTATAATTTTTTGCAGGATAAATATCATGTATTTTTCTTACAGGATTTTAAGAACTAATGAATAAAATTAAGTTTGATTTTTTTTTCATGCATCGCGGTATTAATTTATCATATTCTTTACGGGCGGAAACATTTATTCGCATTAGATTTTATTTAAATGTAAGTTTTCTGCACTTTAAACTTTTTAGTGATTTTATTGACAATTCATGTATTTTGTTGAAAATTCGTTTTTTTTTTTGGCGGGTAAAGAATTAATCTTTCTGGTTTAAAAATCAACCATTTGGGTTAAAATTTATTTACTTTGTGTTGTAATATTTTTGGACTTATTGTTTTCAGTAAACATTTTTCTGTTCACTAGTTATGCGTTTTCTTTTTTTTTAACAGATAAGTGTAAAACCAGGTGGCTCGGCCTCGGAACCCCCCTCCCCCCATGTAGACCAAGGTGGCCTTTCTTCGAACCCCCCTCCCCCTAAAGAAACCACGTGGTTTATGGAAGGGCCCTTGTTGCCTGAATGGTTTCTTTGGTGTTTGATATATTACCTGATATAAGAATTTTTTTTCTTTATTACAATCATTATGATATAAATAATACTATTAATACATGTATGTGTTATGAATTTTTTTAAGGAGACATTTTTCCCCAATTCACGAGTCTCCTGACAGGGAGTGTAGGATGGGAGGAGTATATTAGGGGAATTCCTAAATTCAGGTGTGGAATCCGACACACCTGGTTTAGTTGTAGGTGAAGAGTACTCCACACACTCCACACAGTTCGCTCCGACGCCGCCTCGTAAATACATACGTGATTATACAATAATTCCTGACTGAAATCGTGTCTCATTATCTCATACGATAATTAATTCTTTCTACTTCATCATTATTTTTATCTGATAACATTTTTAATCACTGAAAATCTTTCAATATTGTACATTCGTGATTTTTATTATTTATTTCTAGATATTTTATCATGGGCTGAAATTATACCTTCTGATTAAACATTTGACAGAAAAATTTGTCACTGGAAACAAGATTAAGAGTGAGTCATCAGATCTGGAAGTTTTTTCAGTGACCACTACTAACTAACAATAAAACAGTTGTATTAAAGATAAAACAATATGGAATAAAATAAATGGGAAGCATATCAATGGTCAATTCTGCATAGTTTAGACTTATTTATAGCTGAAGGGATATTCAAATGGATTTGGCAAGAACCCTCTACGCAAATAAGATTGTGATTATAAACAAACAGTGAATTTTCACGACCATTTCCTTGTTTCCTCGAAATGACATTCGAATCCAATATATCAGGGTGATATTGAATACCTTGTACCGATATAATCAATTCTACAATTTTATCTATAATACCCCACTATCGTAATCTATAATGTTTCCGACTGGTGGGTGTGATCTGGTATCCATTTAGCTTCGAAAGACTCTCTGACCCAGTCGCACTAATATCGTTCCCGGTGCGTTATTTTTAGTATCACCAGTATTTTACGATGTATAAAAACCGGAAAACCCCATCAGTCTAGTAAATAAAAACGCGAAAAGCAGAGATGGACGAACACTCATCGAAAAGAATTCAGAACTATGTGACTCAGAAGCCTTGAAGCGTTTTAACTAGATCATAGGACCGGCTGATCTTTAAAGTATAAATGTATAAACAAAAGTGATATCAGAACTCGGTTTCTACAGTTTGTAATTATTTAAACAAATAATGTTAAAATTGGCTTGAATACTTTGTTCTGCCCCCAAAATTGTGGTTTCTTATCAGTGTCATCTGGTTAAACTAACCGCAAATGCGCTATCTTTGGAGATATTTCAGAGTGGGAAAAAGAGGTGGAATTGTATGATCAGTGAAGAATCGACACTCAGATTTGACGATTCGTTGACAGTTGGACTCAAGGTGTCATATGACATGTGTGGGCGAGAAATGTTCTTCATAGTTCATGATCTAAATAACCCCTACAATTCACGAAGAGTTAACGAAAAGAGTTCTTTTTTGGACTGGAAAAGACAACGGTTTTTTGAATGTCAGTTTCAGGAATTTCTCTCCTGAATCGAGGTGTTTTGGAACTTTTGAAATTAATTGTTCGAGAGAGTTGAGATTCGCTTCAGTGAAAAGTGTCCAGGATGGGTGGATCTGCAAGGAGTCGAAATAACACTTTATTGTGCTTGATGGCTGTTTATGGCATTCATGGAGTCCTTTTTCATGTTTTATCGTCGCCTCCAGTTTTAGTTACGAGTGTCATTGTGGAACCGGCGTGTTTAAGAACTATTATTATCAAAAGCCGAACGATTTCCGATACCAATTTCTATAATCAGAGTTTTCCGGCTGTGAATAAAACTAAGAACAATGTTAGTGCTCACCTCGGTGTACACTTGTCAGTGACTTACCACACAAACATTATCGGAAAGAATGTTGATGCTTTGATTCGAAATAAAACGGATTCATCACCGAATGAGGTAATTTATAGTACCAGATTAAAATTTATGATTCATGGTAATTTTGTAATCAATTTTCAAAGAGGGAAAATTAAGTGGATAAAATAACGGACTTTGAAACGTATGGATAATTGAGGATGTTTGATTATTGAAATTCATTTGTTATTTCATTTGTTACCTTAGAAGAAGAATTAAACAATTAGAAATTAAAAGCATTTGAAATTCAAAATTTTACATAAAAAACGTTTCAAGTTGATCAACTTGAAATGTAAATTAATTCATGATTTTTAAAATTGAACTGTAGTTCCAGTATTTAAAATTGAACAATAATTAATTTTACAAGATGGTTCTGAATCTGTTTGAAATTAAACAATTTACAAATTACAACCAATTTACAACCAACAAAATGACTTTTTAAAAAATTAGTTCAATTTTCAACCGATTAGTTGAGTTTTCAAACAAAAAAAATGTTTTCAATGAAAACTGTAATAGTTGATATTTCAGCTAAAAAATATTTTAATTTTGAATCAAAAACATTTGAATTCTACCAAAAAAGACGAATTTTCAACACAATAGTTACATCCTCAACCAAAACAGATTTATTTTTAACCAAGCATTTAACTAAAAAATTTAAGTTGTACCAAAAAGACGAATTTTTAACCAAATACATGAATTTTCAATGAAATAGTTGAATTTTCAACTAAAAAGATCAACTTTCTACCAAAAATGGAATTGCTACACATTTTCAGTAAAAAAAAGTTAATTTCCAACCTAGAAAAAAACGAATTTTCAACAAAATAAATGATTTTCCAACCAAATAGTTTAATTTTTAACTAAAAAAGATCAATTTCCAGCCAAAAACGGGATGGTTTAATTTTAAGTAAAAAAAATACAATTTTGAACAAGAAAACAACGAATTTTCAACAAAATTATTGAATTTTCAACCAAAGAGATCAATTTTCAATCGAAGTGATGAATATTTTACCAAAAAGACGAATGTTCAACCAAATACATGATGTTTCAATGAAATACTTGAATTTTCAACTAAAAAAGATCAATTTTCAACCGAAAATGGAATAGTTACACTTTCAGTTAGAAAAGTTAATTTCCAACCTAGAAAAAAAAAACGAATTTTCAACCAAATATTTTAATTTTCAACTAAAAAAGATAAATTTTCAGCCAGAAACAGAATAGTTGAAGTTTAAGAAAAAAAAACGAATTTCGAACGAGAAAAAAACGAATTTCCAACAAAATTGTGGAATTTTCAACCAAAGAGATCAATTTTCAATCAGAGTGATGAATCTGACAACCAAAAGATTTATTTTTTAACAAATTCGTTAAACTTTTAATTAAATAGTAGATTTTTCAGCCAAAAAATATTTTTATTTTATATAAAAAACAGTTGAATTCTACCAAAAAGACGCATTTTCAACAAAAGAATTGAATCCTCAACCTAAATAAATTTATTTTATATTGAAAAAGATAAATTTTTAACCAAAAATCGAATAGTTAAATTTTCAGTTAAAAAAATTTATTTTCAACCAAAAAAATAAATTTGCAATACAGCAGTGGAAATTGCAACCCAGCCGTTGCATTTTTAACCAAAAAAGATTTAATATCTACCAAAAGAGATGAATTTTCAGGGTTGACTGAAAAAACCCGAAAAATAAAATTTCCGAAACTGGAAAATTTCAGAAAAAGAAAATATTCGAAATATAATGTTCCCGAAATTATAAGTGGCCGTCAAATAAAAAATTCTCGAATAATAAAGTTATCGATAGTTTATGATAATACCGAATTGGAGAATTCCCGAAAATAGAAAATTCCTTAAATAAAATATTGCCGACCATAGGGAGATTCACGAATTATCAAATTCCCGAATCTAAACAATTAAGAAATTCTTAAATAATAAAATAAAATAAAAAATAAATAAAATACTTTTATTTGATGAATTAACATTTTTGTTATTTTATTTATTATTGTATTATTTATTTATTATAAAAACAATTTTTTAATTGTTTAGATTCGGAAATTTTCCTCTTTCGGCAATTTTATAGTGTCGGATATTTTATAATTTCGGCAATCTTATTTTTCAGGATTTTTTCATTCGTTTCGCTAAATTTAGACTCTCAAGGTTGCAATTTAAATGAGTTCATTTAAAACCAGTGGTGTACTCGAGGCCTGACGGGCCCTGGCGCCGCCAAGTTACTTTTTGCGAAGGCCTGGCGACACCAGGCCGCTTTCTTGTCGCTCAAAAAAATTCTTCTAGTTAGCATTAAATGGGTCATGTACACAGAATTAGGAATTTAATTTTAAAACAGTATGGAATCCACTTTATGTCAGTAATACATTATGAAAATATATATATGACAATGGATCATGGATTATATTATGATTCGGAATTTCCTGATTACAGTGAATTACGTTTGAGGGATTTTCCCACGTTCAGCACGTGTATTATCGATTTGCCGACAAATTTTTTGTGGCAAAGTTATGAGTCACGAAGGAATAGTAAGGAGGGGTATCACCCCATGAGTTTGACGAGCAGAGGTGGGACGAGCAACCGCCAGATCGTTAGTGTTTGCCAAGCATACACTTTTAACAAAAAACTCGACAAAAAATTAGACCACTTCGCTAATGCTTGTCAAGCATGCAAACCATATATCGCTTCCACGCACATGCGCATTGCTGTTATCGTGTCACGTGTTACCCACTCCACTGTCTAAAATTTGCTTCGAAGTGCAACATACGGGAGTGGGGCTCGCGTCTTCTTGAAGTGGGTACAACACGTGACACAACAACAGCGATGCGCATGTGCATAGAAGCGATATATGGTTTGCATGCTAGGCAAGCACTAACGAAGTGGTCTCAATTTTCGTTAAAAGTGTGATATTTTTAGGTATAATATAGGTATTTATCTTTTCATTTCTGAAATATGGTAAATACAACTTATTTATATTTGTGGTTCAAAGCTGTAATATGTGTTCTATTATATGAAATGTGTAATTCTATAAACATTCATCTGAGTCAACTAGCTGTCTTTAAAATGTTTACGTTTAGCAATACCCTTTGTATGAATGATTTACCCGACTCGGTTTGGATTGTTTACAACAGGCGCATCTCGCTCGCGCCTGCGCGTCTGCCTTCGTAAGCAACAAGAATCGGATGGCCAAAGCAGACATCCTGTATAGCTATATTTGTACCAGTAATAAAATAGGGTTCATCTAATCATAAATATTGATGTACCATCTATTTATTTCTATCAGTGAATATCAATACATTTTATTAAAGAGTAAGGAAGTTACCATCATTTATATTTTT
>CAKNYM010052333.1:35647-68066 GCA_932195095.1 Andricus curvator | reverse complement strand
AAATACGAATTTTTTAGAACACAGTTAAATTTTCAACAAAAAAGTTAATTTTCAACCAAGAATGATGAATTTTAAATAAAAAAGAGATTATTTTTCTACCATAAAAGAGGAATTTTCAATCCAAAAGGATTAATTTTGTTATTCAAAAAGGGAACGTTCAAGAAAACATATAAATTTTCGACCAAAAATGATGACTTTTTAACGAAATAGTTGAATTTTCAACAAAGTAATTAAATTTTCAACCGAATAGTCAAATGTTTAAACAGAAAAGAATTAACTTTAAACCAAAATAGTTGGATTTTATTATTGGGTTCAATTAATTCAGTTGCATTTATGCGAATAAACCAAACAAGGGGAAGTTTCTTGAAAACAGGTAAAATATAAATTCTTTAAAAAAAGGGGGAAATGGGGAATAGGGGAACGAGTGTGCAGTCTGTAATTGAAATTGAAATTAATCAATTTTAATCATTTTCGACTTACAAATTGCCAGTTGTTAAGGATTGCAATTTGAAAAAATTAAAACTTTGATTACGGATTCATGAAATTAGAAATTATTCAATTTCAAACGCTATTAATTTAAAATATTCTTAGAATAAATATTTAATGAGAAATTGTTCAATTTTTAATTTTCTCAATTAAAATGGTGCAATTTTTTCTAGTTGTGAATTTGAATTTTAAAAGTCAAACAAATATTTTATTAAATTAAACAAATATTTGTTTGATATAAATCAAATTAATTTGATTCAAACACACCATTGTTTGACTCAAATTTTATTTGAATCAAACAAATAGGGTGAAATAAATGTTTGCTTGATTCAAACAGACATTTTTCTGAGTGTTTTTTCAAAAAAGTCAAAAAAATTCGAAAAAGTCGCACGATAAAATTAAATTAAAGTGGCAAATAAAATTAAAGGCAATAATTGAAATTAATTGTTCCAGGTTCCACTGAAGGAAAATCGGCTTTTAGAAAAAAGGGAAATCTCCGATTCTGTGGATGAATTATTGGATTCAACGTCCTCGAGTACAGCGTCGTGTACTTTATCAGTAATGCCCTTTTTCTCTTTAGACTCGACAGTTCTGAAGATTTTGAGCCCATCGGCTTGGGGCGTCTTCATTGGGTGCTTGGTATTTTTATTCACGTCCACCGATTATGAAGTAGAATTGGCTTCGAGATGATTATAAAGTATATAAAAAAATAAATTCAAACTATGAAGCTAGACTCGGTTAGAAAACTTATTCCTGAATGATCAAAGATCCGTCAATTCTTCTCAGTTCCAATTTTTAAGGAAGAATTTTCAGGATTGTGAAAATATACTTATTAAATTATTAAAAATGAAATAATTGACTTTCATATTGTAATCTAATACTGCATTTAGAGAAATATGATGTTCAACTTTTTTATTTTAAAAGGATGATACAAGTGTGTGTAACAGTATTATAAATGAAGCCATTCCATTATTTACAATGTGATTGTAATTTTGTAATTATAGTATGTTTTGTCGTTTTTGAGTTAAATGTGTATGCATGAGTGAAAGGGAAGAAAGAACTTAGCAATGCTTTTTTTCGGCATTAGAATTGTTTTAAATGGTTAGTTATAAAATTGAGCAATTGCAGATGTACAGTGAAGAATTTATTATTTATTATATACATTACAGTTAAGAATTGAATGCTCTGATGACAGTGTAAGAATTAAAATTAATGTTATTTTTTGCTGCGGGCATCAGCAGAAATATGAAGAATTACGTTTTTTCATTTCTAGAGATAAACCAAAGTTGTATAACTTTATTATTATTTTATAGGCGAATTTAACCATTAAGTATAGTAAAAAGTGTTCTTTGATTATAATAGGTAATCACCTTTAATGGACTTAAATATATATTTATACAATGGAAATGTTCAATAATAATGTCTCATAAGGGGTCGTACAAAAACTACGTCATGCTATTTTGAAAAGTTTTTCCACCCCTTCCCTTCTTTGTCACAGATCATCAACACAAAGGTCGCAAATATGAACATTAGGGTGGTCCAAAAATTCGACTTTCGATTTTTGGTGATAAACCCCCCCGCCATTTTGTTCGTTTTCCGGAAAAAGAAATTCCGTAATTTTTTTTTTCAACGTTAACCCGTGCCCCCGGGCTTTTGAAATTAACATGGGGTTTTAAATGGGAAAAGCTCGATTTTCAAAACAATGTAAAAAAGAAGTACTTGTTATACATTTTTTGTCAATTAAAGTATTGTCATCTCTTGAGGAGTATTTAAGGAATAATTTCCACACAATAGCTTTTAATTTTGACACACCTGAACCCCTTTAATTGTGCCCGGAAAATGCCCCTAAAAATGAAAAATAGCAGTTTTCTATCAAATTCATGCTAAAGACGGTATTTTAAAAAAAATTTCAACATGAATTATTTTTAATCGATAAGTGACGAGTTTTAAATTATATTTTAAATAATTTTAAATTGTTTAAACAATTAGTATTTGTTTAAACAATTTTTTTCCCCTGTAAATCGTGAAAAGTTATTATCTTTCGGAATAAATCGTACAAAGTTGATGAATGTCAAGAGTAGTAGTTCTTGTTTAACTTATTTGGTAATTATTTAAACAATTTTCATTTGTTTAAACAATTTTTTCTCCCTAAAATCGTAAAAAGTTATTATTTTATGAAAATAATGACACAATTAAAGAATGTTGAAATCAATACATTTTTGAAGGATGTTTGGTAATTATTTAAACAATTTTGATTTGTTTAAACAATTTTTCCCCCTGTAAGGCGTGAAAAATTATTACTTTCTGGAATTAATGACACAATTAAAGGAATTTAAGAGTAATATTTTTTTTCTACAGAATATTTAGCAATTTTTAAAATAATTTTTATTTGTTTAAACAATTTTTGTTTGTTCAAACATTTTTTTCTCTGCAAATCGAGAAAATTTATTCTTTTCAGCAATTAATTACACAATTAACGAATTTTAAGAATAATATTTTTTCGCTTAAGATATTTTGAAATTATTTAAACAACTATTGATCCTTCACTTGCACCCTTAATTGTTTAAATAATTTCAAAATATCTTAAGCAAAAAAATATTATTCCTAAAATTCTTTAATTGTGTCATTAATTGCTGAAAAGAATAAATTTTCTCGATTTGCAGTGAAAAAAAATTTTAAACAAACAAAAATTGTTTAAACAAATAAAAATTATTTTAAAAATTGTTAAATATTCTGTAGAAAAAAATATTACTCTTAAATTCCTTTAATTGTGTCATTAATTCCAGAAAGTAATAATTTTTCACGCTTTACAGAGGGAAAAAATTGTTTAAACAAATCAAAATTGTTTAAATAATTACCAAACATCCTTCAAAAATGTATTGGTTTCAACATTCTTCAATTGTGTCATTATTTTCAGAAAATAATAACTTTTTACGATTTTAGGGAGAAAAAATTGTTTAAACAAATGAAAATTGTTTAAATAATTACCAAATAAGTTGAAAAAGAACTACTACTCTTGACATTCATCAACTTTGCACGATTTATTCCGAAAGATAATAACTTTTCACGATTTACAAGGGAAAAGAAATTGTTTAAACAAATACTAATTGTTTAAACAATTTAAAATATACTTTGAAACTCGTCACTTATCGATTAAAAATAATTCATGTTAATAATTCATGCCAACGGCCATGCCACGCTGAAAAAACCAGTTCTCGTCAGATCACTGAAGTTAAGCAGCGTTGGGCGCGGTTAGTACTTGGATGGGTGACCATTCGAGAATACTGTCTGCTATTGGCATATTATGGGTGTGGTGAGCCCAAACTTGTAGTTATTCATAACTACAAGAAAACTATCCACCTAGAAACACTACCCGAATTGGGTAGTGTCACGCCTACCCTGAAAGGGAAATGGCTTAATGGTATGCATGTTGAAAAATTTGTTTAAAATGCCGTCTTTAGCATGAATCTGATAGAAAACTGCTATTTTGCATTTTTTGGGGCATTTTCCGGGCACAATAAAAGAGGATTTGAAGTGTCAAAATAAAAAGTTATTGGGTGGAAATTATTCCTTAAATACTCCTCAAGAGGTGACAATACTTTAATTGACAAAAAATGTATAACAAGTACTTCTTTTTTCCATTTTTTTGAAAATCCAGCTTTTATCATTTAAAACCCCATGTTAATTTCAAAAGCCCGGGGGCACGGGTTAACTTTGAAAAAAAAATACGGAATTTCTTTTTCCGGAAAACGAACAAAATAATCACCAAAAATCGAAAGTCGAATTTTTACAGGTATAAATTTGGACCACCCTAATGATACACACATGGGTATTTTTCACACGGCGACTCTTTGGAAGCTTCTATCTCCTGATTGAATTAATCAATTTGACCGATTTTTTTTCAAATCGATAGGAAGAAAAATTTTCGTTTCTTTTCGAAAATTCATTTAAACCGCCGGGTATTATGTACCCAGTGTGTATCATGAGGGTTAAGGAATTCCTAATATTCAAGAAATTCAGGATATTCCAGAATTACAGGGAATTCAGAAAATTTATGGAATTTAAGGAATTCAGAGAATTTAGGGAATTTCAGGAATTAAAGGATTCAGAATATTTAAGGAATTCCGAATATTTAGGAAATTCAGGGAATTTCGAATATTTAAGGAATTCCTAATATTCAAGAAATTCAGGATATTTAAGGATTACAGGGAATTTAGAAAATTTCAGAGCATTTCGGGAATTCAAAGAATTTCATTTATTACAAAGAATTCCGAATATTCCAGGAATTCCGAATATTTAAGGATTGCAGGGAATTCAAAGAATTTCACTGCATTCAGGGAATTTAAAGAATTCACGTTATTTAAGGAATTCAGGAAATTTAGAGAATTAAAGGAATTTAGAGTATTTAAGGAATTCCGAATATTTAAGGAATTCCTTATATTCAAGAAATTCAGGATATTCAAGGATTACAGGGAATTCAGATAATTTCAGATAATTTAGGGAATTCAAGGAATTTAGAGAATTCAGAGGATTTAGGTAATATAAGGAATTTTACGAATTTAGAATATTCAAGGATATCAGAGAATTCAAGGATATCAGAGAATTCAAGGATATCAGAAAATTCAGGAAAATCAAAAAATTCAAAGAATTCAAGGAATTAGAAGAATTTAATGAAATTTTTAATTGTAAAGGCCATACATTTTATATTTTACCACAGAATTTAAAATTTTAATTTTTTATTATCGAAGACTTTGAATTGGCATTTATTCAATTATTTAAATTTTTTAATTTTAAATTGTTTTATTTCAAAAGTTTATTCATGAAATTGTGGACTTTTTAGGTTTAAATTAATTTTTTAACTAATCGTTGGTTTTTATTATTTTTCAATTATAAAATATAATTATTTTTAAATGATACAATTTCGAAAGATTTAAAAATGAAACGAAACCATTTTCAATCTTTCGATATAAGATTATTGTATTTTAAATGCTTTCGACTCAAATTTGCCTAATTTTCAACGATTCCAGTTTGCAATAATTCAATGTTAAAAGTTTAAAGCTGAAAGCTGATCAACATTTTATTATTATTATACCATTAAGCCATTTCCCTTTCGGGGTGGGCGTGACTTGCTCCGTGAGGAAAGGAGTAATGTGAGGTAGGGGGTATAGATTTTTTTTAGATTGATCTAGAATTCTCGTGATATTTATTTAAATGACACGTTCGTTCCGCAACGCTGCTCCGATCCAGGCTGCTGATCAATCTCTCTAGCGATCACCCCAAGTGAAGAACTTCACAAAACTGTTATGTATGGTTTCCCACTCGGGCCCATTAGTATCCATGGTCTAACAATCTTGTCATCTGCGAAAGCTAACCAGCGTACCTTCACTGTTTCGAGATACACACCTTCTTCATCGAAGAGGGCAGTTCTTAGATACTTATCCATAAATATGATAAATAGCCACGAGGACATAACGCATCCTTGTTTCACGCCTTGCATAATATCGAATCAGTCACTCAGTTTCCCATTAACCCTTACACTCGCTTTACTACCTGTATATATTGTTTTTATTACTTGTAGGAGCCATCCATTGACTCCATACTCTTTAATGACTTCCCAAAGTTTACTTCTATTTACCGTGTCAAATGATTTTTTCTAGGTCAACAAATGCACAGAAAACTTTCTTTCCTACTCTCAAGCTTTTTTCTGTGATCTGTCTTAAAGTAAATATCTGATCTGTACATGATCTTCCTGGCATAAATCCACTTTGGAATTCCCATATCTTTTCTTCTGCAATTTTCATTACCCTACGAATAAGTATTTTTGAGAATATGTTATTTTACTTGCGGTACTTAATAAGCTGATACCTCTGTAATTATTGCAGTTGCTTTTATCTCTCTTTCTTTTGTATAATTAATAATAATAATAATTGGTACGATAATCGCTGTTCTCCAATCGTCTGGGACTTCTCCCGTCTCGATACATAAATTTATCAATTCGCACAACCTGTGAGGTATGTACCCGCCACCGTATTTAAGCATTTCAGCGCTAATACGGTCGACACCAGCAGCTTTACCATTTTTTAAGTTCTTAATTATATCTCTAACCTCAGTGACACAGACTTTTTCAATTGAGTTTTCTATAATGCATTATGTTCTATGTCACAGTTATGTTGCCCTATATCTTCACCTCCTAATAATTCTTTAAGAGTCTTTTAAAGCGTCTACTATGCCGTATGTATCATATAGCATTTCACCTTTGCTGTTTCTCATGCTGACAAACTCTGTAATTTTACTTTCCTTCATCTCTTTAAATAATAGTTTCATGGTTCCTTCAAATTCGTTTTGTATTTTCTTCTCTTCTTCTGTTCTGATTTTATCTTTACTTTCCTTTACTAGTCGTTTAACTTTCCTCTTTTTGTGCCTGTAATCATTTTCAAGTCTATTTCTCTCCTCATCGCTATGACCTGTGATGTTCAACGTTCTCTCGTACGCTTCTTTCTTTTGTTGTCGGGCTGCCTCAATTTCATCATTCCATCATGCATCACCAGATTTTCTTCATACAACAGCCGTACCACATACTTCGTTCGCAGTTTTAACAATGATATCCCGTATCATAGTCCAAGCGCTATCTATATCTTTATTACTTCTAAGCGCCTCCAAAGTTGCCTTATCTATGCGTTCGTTTATCTTATTCTGAAAATCTATTCACACTTCCGGTTTCTGTAAATTTTCAATCTTTATTCGCGTTTGTTTCGTTTGTTTGTTTTCTTTCTTCTCCAATCCCGTCCTAAGATTATTTTGGAGACTAGAAGGTAATTAGAAGGTAATGATCAGTATTGCATTCGGAACCCCTCATGACTCTTGTATCTTTTAGTAGTTCTCTTAGTCTTTCATCCGCAATAACGAAGTCAATTATACTGCAGTTATTCCCTTTACACAAGGTATACGTGTGCATCATTTTATGTCGAAACCAAGTATTTGTAATAAATAGACCCTTTTCTGAGCATAAGCTAATTAATTTTTCCCCGTTATAATTTTTTCTTGTTGGATCTCCAAACATAACTAGCACCCTTTCTGTATCTGTATCCTGACGTTGGACGCCGACCCATCCGTTCATATCTCCTAGCAGAATTATTCTTTCACCTTGATCGCAAGTACTTATTGTATCATTTAAAGTGTCCCAGAAAGCGTCTTTGACTTCTCTCGGATCGCTATCAACTGGGGCGTAGCACGCTATGATAAATAATCTTCTGATTCCGACCTTCATTCTAGCCCACAACAATCTGGGAGATACAAAATCATGATCTCTGGGATGTTGTCTTGCTTTTTTATTCATAATAATCAAACCGACCCGTTGCCTACCATGTGATTCACTATCTACTCCTGACCATATTCAAAACCGCCTTTTAGCACACCATTTTCTATGTTTCTACTTTTTCATACATTTTTCTTTGTCTCAAGTATACACATAAAATATCTAGCTTCCTTGCGTGCATAGTTTCTCGTAATTCTCTTACCTTAAGGTCGTGCACTCCTCTAGCATTCCAAACACCCAATCTCCATTCATCGCCTGAAACTCGACCTTTACGTTTACCGTGTGTATGCATTTCGTCAATCAAAGTTTCAGTCCATTCCGAGGCTATTTTATTGTTTGTATTATTCATTGTTTAGATTGTACACCCAACTAACACCTTTATGCGCGAAATTTATTTTGCGAGTCGAAATCATCTCCAAGTTAAGTAGTGATTCGTCGTATGGCGGAGAGTCTAGTTGCATAACGTCAGTCCCACCAAAACTTCTGTTACTGGGGGGGGGGGGCAGAAAATGGAAACCGGGAGTCTCAATTGGTTGGTGTTTTATGCTGAGAAGGTTCATATAATTGAATTGAAAAATTATACAGGCCGACAAAATTTGTACCCAAAGACCAGACTATGTGACCGCGAAGGATTTTGGTATCCTGAAAACGAATCCGTTGCCTAAATTTTTCCTATCCTTCAGGTTTTTGAGATATCCTAACCTAAATGTGCAAAAATGGTTATTTGTAGCCATATTTGAGGCAATATAACATGATCAGCAATTTTTTTTCTCTAAAAACTTTTTATCTTTCATTTCTATTTTCGATCATCCCGAAGCGATTTTTTTCTCTCTGAGATATCGCTCATTAACCATTTCAATTCAACAATGAAAAACTAGCAAAGAAGGCGAAGAAAGCGAATAAAATTGTGTGTGTCATATCTCGGAGAAAAAAAATCGGTTTGAGATGATTAAAAATGTAAATGAAAGGTAAAAAGAAGTACTAAACGATGGCGCTAGCTGTTTTTAGAGAAAAAAATTGCTGATCATGTTATATTGCCTCAAATATGGCTAAAAATAGCCATTTTTGCACTTTTAGGTTACCCTGCAAATAAAAAAGGCCAATTGTATTTAAATGGAAATCTTGAAAAGAGCATTTGCAATTGAATGCAATTGGTAGAACTATCATTGAATGTATCTCAATGGATTTGAATTGACGCAATGTATTTAAATTGTAAAGATTCAATTGGTGGCATTTCATCATTACGGGATGATGTCAATTGAATTGAATTGTCAGTTTTCAAATGAATGTAATAAAATAAATATAATTTAATTGTAATAACATCTTCACTCATTGCACTGTTTTTAATATACTTAAGTAACTCTCAGAAGTTAAAAAATTATTGAAAATTTATTACATTTAATTCTCTTAATTAGACCAAATTTTTCCATTTAAAAAAAATTTCTATTAATTTTGAATTTAGTAGAAATTATATACTATTAAATGCATATAATTTGAAAAAATATTTTTTTATTTCAACAATTAGTGATTTTTTCGATTATTTTCCAATTTAAAGATTTTACTTTATTCATTAAATATTGAATTAGTTTTAATCAATACTTTAAGTCAACAAAATTCGATAAATATTATTTGTATTATATTGTCAATTTATGTCCAAAGTCACTTTTTATTCTCATTAAACAATCAATATTTACTGAACTTTAGTCCAAAGGTATAGATTATATAACAACTTTTATTCCTTATTATCAATTAACCACTTCAATCTCTTCAATAATACTATTTATTAACGTATTATTTTATTATTCAATAAATTAACATTTTATTGCAAAACTCCAATTAAAAACAATTCAGGTCTATAAATTTATGTGCGATTCAATGCAATTAGATGCATCGCATGAGCAATCTCCATTTTTACATTAACCTCTATTGGATAATATAAAACCATTTGCAAAATTCTTTTTGAATTGCAAGTCGTCAATTAAATCCAAAAGGCGGTTCATTGGCTTGCGAAACAATTCAGTGCAATAGACCGCACACTGGTTCTATTGCATATCTACAATTCACTCCAGTTGCAGACATTCAATTAAATTCAATGAAAAATTTTTCAATTGCGATTTAACAATTGGATATCAAATGCAATTCACCATATTTGACTTGAATTGCATTTCACCAAAATTGTCGATTGACGATTTTATTTTTGAATTGCAGTCAATCGATTTTGAATGTATCTTTTTTTGCAGGGTAGGATATTTCAAAAACCTGACGTGTAGGGAAAATTTAGATAACGGATTCGGTTTTAGGATACCAAAATCCTTCGGGGTCACATAGTCCGGTCTTTGGGTATAAAAAATATTTAATTTTTGTCGGCCTATGTTATAGGTTTTTTAGAGAAACATCCATGCATTTAAAAAACTTTTAAGAATCTTGCAATAGCGCGTCAGGGGAATCGTCATCAGTTTATTTTTCGAATTTTTAACCACTCTAAAGTTCTTTTGGATATCACCCCCCCCCCCCCCCCCCACTTCATCATTACATGAGCCGCGGCAGACTGAATTCTTTTCAGACCGCTAAAATCAATTCAAAATTACCTCGAATACCTCAAAATAATTCAAAATCACCAGAATTGTATATAAATTTAATTATTTTCGTTTAAATTTCAATTTTCCACTAAATGTACGAATAGAGTGTTTTATTGCAATATGATTTATAATATAAAAAGAGTATGACCCCCCACTCCCCCGGATAATCAAAATAGTTCAATTTGTGAAAATCGCAAACATCACCTAAAGTTTAAAATCTGAGGTTTCTTTTATCTTCAAAATAAATAGTACTTAAGATACTCATCTTCATTGATTTTAGAAATATACAGAAAAAAATTTGTTTTGATGTAATTCAATAGAATTAAAGAGAATTTAAAAGACTTTAGGAGAATTCATTAATTCCAGTATCATACAAATTAAATTTGGGTTGGTTATTTATTCACTTGATAAATGATCCAGAAATTGATAAAAGGAAGGTATTTTATACGAAAAAGGCATATGAAAGAAAAATAATAAATATAACAGAATTAGTGAAAGAAAGTACAAAAATTACAAAATAAAAAATTTATTTAGAAATTCAAGGATATGCACTTTTTAAATTTATAAAAGAAGTCAGTTTTCACTATTTCCGACTATAGTGATCGATAATGCAAGCAATGTACGATTATGGACTGGAAATAGACCTTCCTTTTTTCATGTTTATCACCTATGCCGCACAATTTTCATTATTTACTCTATTATTTAGCGTCTATTAAGATAGCAGCTCTACTAACGTGGTACGGTATTTTGTTTCTTAACAACATTTTTGTACTTAGTTTTGTATTTACTCATAAAATTAATTTTTTGTATGGAAGTTCAAGATATCAATTTGTATATTCTAATAGTTTTTTCCTATTAATAATTTTTTTAAACTATAGGTTCTTTTTGTGAAGAGTAACAAGTCGGTCATTTTGATCGATCTTTTAATTGGTATGAGGTAAAATTTCAAAATTGACAGAAGTAATTCAAAGATAAATAATTCAGTTAAAAATTAAGCTTTGAAAAAAAAGTTATTCTATAATTCAACGTGTAAAAAAAATAAAACAATAAATTTATAGTGTTCTATATTTTCAAAAGAAAATTATTTTATTTCTAATTATTTTGTTAACACTTTCTATCCTTATACACGTTCTATACATAGTATTTTTTTATTTACTTTATAATTTTTGTTGACAATAATTTTTTATACTTTTAATCTCCATTGATGTCGTTTTTTACTTTTACTGCTGTTATTTCTGCTAAATAGTTTAATTTGCAGTTTTGAAATATTTGAAAAGGGGAAAGTCATACAACTTTTATGATATTTGAAATAATTGAAATTAAAAAATGGTAATTGTAATAGATTTTAACAATTTAATTTTTTTTACTAAAAACTACTAACAGAAGTCCCAAATTTTGACGACTTATCCTTTATTCCAAGTATTTTAAGTCATACAAAAATGTAAGACTGATTAACTGAAAAAGAAAATTAAAGAAAAATAGTAAGTAAAACTTCAAATATATTTATTTCAAAAATATTAGTTTTCAACTATTAATTTCATTTTGTTCTACAATTTTAAAGATTTAAAATTGACCCCAAAGAATTTAATATATTATCAATTGAACATTATGATTTTCCTTCTACACAATTTTTTGTCTAGAATCTTCAGAAATCTTCATTTTGTCTTAAAAAAAAAAACAAATTTTATGAGTTAAATTATTTTTAAATCTTTTCAAAACTTCTAAATATCTCTTAAACTTACTAGATTCTTTTTCAAGAATTTTATAATTTAGCGAAATAGAAAAACTCAGCTTTAAAATCTATACCCTTTTTGGAAAATTTAGAAAATCATTTGAAATGTTTTGAAATCTTTTTCGCTTTTCTCTTAAAGTTCATTTTTCAAAATAAAAAATTATTTCAATTTTTCCTATGAATCTTAAGAAAATTTTTTGATTATCTTGAAACCTTTCAAAATTCTTAAAAAGCTTCTTTTATCGAAATCTTAAAAAATCTACATTTTGTTTCACATTTTGCTTCATTTAACTTCATTTAATTTCTGAATATCTTTTTAAATAATTCAAAGTTTTTTTACAATTTTTTTTATTCCTGCACAATAAAAAAAATTGTCTTAAAATTTATTGTCGGTACCGGTGATTTTTTTTTGTTACCGGTAATGACTTAAATTAGTATATTCTAATTTTTTTTTAAATTTATTTCATTTTTCTTATCTCTTTGAAAGTGTGAAAAAGTTAAGAAATTATAGTGTGGTAACAAAATGTTTAGAACAGAATTATTTCCCAATATTAAAAAATCCTTTACAAATAAAATTTTTCCTTTTATCAATAATGTTTAGAAAGCTTCAGAAATAAATTTTATCATGAAATAGGATTACCCTTTCGAAATTTTTATTTATTTAATTGATGGTACAATAATTTTAATAATTTGAGAGTTGAGTTTGAAATGTTCAACTTAGAGCATTATCAAATTAAAAATAATTCAATTTTGAATGCCTAGTTCTTGCACGGTTTTATTTTTAGGGCAATTTTTTTACAGATTAATTTGGAAAGAGGATTGGAATTCTATCAGAAAAATCTGAGCGTTCTGTAGAAAAATTAGTGTAATATAATTGTTTATATGATATTAGCTATTTGATGCTTTGCATATTTCTTCATTCGCTTGAGGCAAAAATTGTAATTTTTATTCAATCTTCATTATTCACGGCTTATTTTGTTATTTTAAAGTTTCATTTTGAATCAGCCAAATTTTCATTGCCATAAGTATAAAAATAAAACTCTTCATTTTAAAGAGAAAAATAAACATTTTCATATTTACATTTTGAAGGCTATCAATTTTTAATTCCAGAATATTAAAAGCTATAAATTTGATACTGTACAATTTTTCAGCACTTCCAATTAAAAATTGGTCAATTTTAAACGTTATAAATTTGAAAATGGTCCACTTTTAAGTTGTAAAATTGATTAATTTTCAGTTGGAAATGCTTGGTACTGAAATTATTTAAATTGGTAAGCTGAAAAACAAAAATGTCTCCACTTTTACAGTCTCTAAGTCTTTGAAAGTATATAATTTTGCGTATTCTTCATTTACAGCTTGTTTTTAAATACAAAATTGTTTAATTTCAAACATTTATTCAAGCTGAAAAGCAAGATTTACATTTTAATCATGCGTTTGTAAACTTTAAATAATAAAACAAAGCAATTAAAAAAACGC
The DNA here is from genome assembly GCA_932195095.1 of Andricus curvator. Lineage (NCBI taxonomy): Eukaryota > Metazoa > Arthropoda > Insecta > Hymenoptera > Cynipidae > Andricus > Andricus curvator. Next base: position 54,478 of record CAKNYM010052333.1, on the reverse strand, counting down.
GAATAAAAAAACAAAAGTATCCCTGCGAACAGAATGTATCAGCTGCGAGTACTTACATATTATTATTAATAATAATTACTTGACGTAGTATGTATATAAATATTTATTGATACCGATTTTTAATTTGAAGAATATATTTATCCATACTTTTTCAAGCATATTGAAAAAACTAATAAATGAAAAAGTTGTTTCAAGAAGTAAACTTTAACTAGGGTGACAAAAATGAGGAATCTTTATTTTAAAAAATGGATTTAAAAAAAATAGATTTTCAACAAAGCAGATTAATTTTCTACCAAAAAAGACGAATTTTCAAGAAAAGACATGAATTTTCAAAAAATGGAATAGTTATATTTTCTCGGAATTTTTAAAATTAATTTTTAACAAAAAAAGAAGTAAACATGAATTTTCAACAAAAACTTTCTTCATTTTTCAACAAAGTAGATGAATTTTCTACAAAAATAGTTGTATTTTCAACAAAATAGATGGTTTTTTAAAAAAAATCGTTGAATTTTCAACGGAAAAGATTAATTTTCAACAGAAGAGTTGAATTTCCAACGAAAAAAGATTTTTCAGTCACATTTTTCAACAAAACAGTTGTATTTGTAACCAGAAAAGATGACATTTTGTTACCAGAAGAAATGAATTTTCGACAAAAAAGTTACTTTTTAAACAAATAGTTGGACTTTCTACAAAAATTGTTAAATTAAAAAAAAACATGAATTTGTAACCAAATGGTTGAATTTTCATACCGAAAATATTCATTTTTAACAAAAAAGTTAATTTTCAGCAAAAAAGTTAATTTTCAACCAAAAAGATGAATTTTTAACTGAAATTATGAATCTTTAACCAAACCATTGATTTTTTAACAAAGTAGTTCAACTTTCAACCAAGTATGTAGTTAAATTTTCAACCAGGAAAGACAAATTAAAAAAAAAATAACTGAACTCTCTACAGAATTTTTTTACCAAAAGAGATGATTTTTCAAAGCAAAAACAACACTTTTCATCAAACGAGTTGAATTTTCAATCCGAAAATATTAATTTTCAACAAAAACTTTCCTTATTTTTCAACAAAGTAGATGAATTTTCTACGAAAATAGTTGAATTTTCAACAAAATATCTGAATCCTCAAACAAATCATATTTATTTTCTACAAAATTATTTGAATTTTTAACCAAAAGAAATGAGTAATTGTTGAATTTTCCAGCCAAAAGGCTGATTTCGTACAAAACAGTTCCGTTTTCAAAACAAAAATAATTATTTTCAACAAAAAAGTTACTTTTCAACCATAAAGTTGGTCTTTCTACTAAAATGGTTAAATTTTTAACAAAATGCATGAATTTTCAACCAAATGGTTGAATTTTCATACCGAAAATATAAATTTTCAGTAAAAAAGTTAATTTTCAACCAAATAGTCGATTTTTCTATCATTTTCAAACTAAAAAGACGAATTTTTAACAAAAGATTTAAATTGCCAACGAAAAAAGTTAATTTTCAACAAAAAAGTGAAATTTTCTACCAAAGTATTTGAATTTTCTACAAAAAAAAAAAAACAATTTGAAACAAAGTAGTAATTAAATTTTTAAAGAGATGAATTTTCAAACCAAACACAACACTTTTCAACAAAAGAATTGAATTTTCAATTCGAAAATTTGAATTTTCAAGAAAAACTATCCTTATTTTTCAGTAAACTGGATGAACTTTCTACCAAAATAGTTACATTTTCAACAAAATATCTTAATCCTCAACCAAATAAGATTAATTTTATACAAAAATAGTTGATTTTTTTACCAAACAAAATTGCCAACAAAAAAGTTAATTTTCAATCAAATGGTGGAATTTTCTACCAAAGTACTATTCGAATTTTCTACCAAATGAAAAAAACGAATTTGAAAACAAATGGTTAAATTTTCAATCAAAGAGATGAATTTTTAAACCAAAAATAACACTTTTCAACAAAATAGTTGAATTTTCAACAAGAATTTTCCTTATTTTTCAACAAACTACGCGAACTTTCTACCAAAATAGTTGAATTTTCAACAAAATATGTATCTGAATCCTCAACCAAATCAGATTAATTTTCTACAAAAATAGTTGAATTTTCAACCAAAAGAAATGAGATTTTTCTGCCAAACGAGATGAATTTTGAAACGAAAAGGCCGAATTTTTAACCAAAAAATAAAATAAAATTTGTACTAAATTATTGAATTTTCAGGCCAAAGAGACTAATTTTCTATAAAACAGTTGCATTTTCAAACCGAAAATATGAATTTTCAACAAAAAAATTAATTTTCAACCAAAAAGTTGAACTTTCTATCAAAACAGTTTATTTTGAACGAAATGCATGAATTTTCAACCAAGTAGTTAAATTTTCAACCAAAATAGATGAATTCTCAACGAAAAATATAATAGTTGATATTATTTCAACAGAAAAATATATTAATTTGAAATCAATCACAGTTAAATTCAACCAAAAGAGATTAATTTTCTACCCATAACTGACCCATAAACCATTTTTAACCTAAAAGTTGCAAATCACGTCACCTTTCCGTAACTTAGTTACTTGTAAAAAGTTATTAGGATTAGTTACTCTGGACCAAATAGTTGAATTTTCCACCCAAAAAGACGATAATTGTTGAATTTTAAACGAAATAATAAAATTGCATGTTCATTCTCTAAGTTCATAAATTATAAAATTACCTTTTTCGAGGTCAACATTTTTATTTCAATAATTGAATAGAATCTGTACATTATATGTTAATTAAATTTTGTGCAATACAAATCGCGAATTTTTATTTTCCAGCAATGAAACTCAGGATTTAGCACAAAAAATCAGAAAATTTCAGAATCAGGACATGTCCTAATAAATCAGGACGTCGGGTGACCCTATTTAAATTTTACATTGTTTTATTTGGGCAAATTGTTTGTAACACATTTATGAATCGCAAAGAAATTCTTTAAACTTTTTTGCCTCTGAACATTTCAAGAAAAGCTTTAAAGTTTGCTAGAACACGTGTTTTTCGAATATCAACAAGTCGACCAAGCTGTCAAAATGGTCAAATCACAAGACATAACCTCACTTTCACTTTATTTGATAATTTTTATTATACCCTTCGACTCTTTTTACAAAAAAAAACTGTCAACTATAGAACTCTCGAATCAAATTTTTGCATGGCATTACTTTAATAATCGAGACCATAAAATTGATACAGCACAAATTAAATAAAAACGATCAAAAAGATCAGAACTAAAAAAAATTTGCTATATTTCGTTTATATATCTGCTTTTCAGCAGCACTGCACATGCGTTGCCTCAGTTTCCTCATTGGCTGTAAATCGCACGCATTTTTGAAATGTTTAAACGTACAAATCTATTGTTTATACTGAATATCAATTCTAAAATGCATACAAATATTTCTAATTATTTAACCGTTGACTCTTCACATCCCTTTTCTGCTCAAAAAAATATTTTAATTAATTTTACAATTATTATCTGTCATTACCAATTGATCTGCACCTTTAATATCTCAAAAAAGCGCGCGCTTTCCAGCCAATGAGGATACCGACGCGACGCCTGCGCAGATCATTTCGGGAGCACTGCTTCCACCTTGCGGCGGAACTGAAAACCTGGGGGGCAATAGGAAGTGGCAAATTGTCTTCTCACTGACTCTTGTCGCTTGCAATGGACTGGTGAAATTAAAAAACTCGTGAAGTTGTTGGTAGGACAAACGATGGCGTATCTCCCAATACATAGAATTCTGCCAAAAACTCAAATCTAAAACAGTGAAAACACTAAAACTCTATAATAGTGAAAACAGACAATGGCGTAGTCAGTGGTCGATGCTTTGAGCTGTGCTTTGTTACGGGTCGTGAGTGTAGAAACAGTGTTTTTTTTTTTGACAAGTGTGAAGTGGCTTTTTGAGCGATCCGATCTCGGTTGTTTTCTTTATTTCTGTGCTGTGTGTTGTGCTGACGATCCCCCTACACCGGGAAGTCCAGAGGAATTATCGTTACGATGTTCAGTGATACTTGCGGATACGTCCTCTTCCTGCTGCTGCTGGTTCCCTACATTGAAAGCGGTAAGTCTCCTCTTCAGGATGAACCCTTCTTATTCATTCAGGGCATACAAAATTAATTGAGCGAAGAGAAAAGAATATTTCGAGTCGGGAGAAAAAAAAACATTCGGGGTAATCAACAACACACAGGGAGCAGGGAACCTTGGTTGTTTGGCTGTGTTGTGTCTATGTTTTATGAATCAGAATCACTCTTCCTCGACCCCAACACATAGCAGACCTGTCTGCAGATTTTGACGCGTTGCATGCGTGATAATAAATGTTTCCGGGCCACTTTTATAGGCTGCTTCGAGAAGCACGTCTAATCCTTCTCTTCGCTGTAAACAATGGAACTTGAATCAAATATGACAACCTCGACTAGACTGCCGTTATATAGGACTTATGAACAGGGTTTATTAACCCGATGCGATGGGGTGGCCTTTTCACTCTCCGCCTCCGCTACATTTATTTGTTCACTTCACTGACTTGAAAAATATCCCCTAAGAACAGAGCCGAAATGTTAAATCGTTAAAAGCTGAGATACGTGTTTGGGAGCTGATACACGTTTGTTATTTGTTGATCAAAACTTTTTAAAGGGCAGGGTGACCGTAGGTCAGGGAAAACCTGGAAAGCGGGGGATTTTATTGGTCAGGGAAAGTCAGCGATTTTGACAAAGATCTTGCGAAAGTAAGGGAATTACTGTGAGGCACTTTAAATAACTGTCAAGGATAATAAATTTGAATTGTTTACATTTTAATTTGAAATTGTTTTATTCCGTTTATAAAAGATTCGATGTTATAAATGTTATAAGATTAAGATTTTGGTTTTTGAATAATAATAGTCAGGGAAAATGAAAAATTGGCTCGAAAGTTCAACAATTTGAATCTTTTTTTCTTTCTTGACTGAAAAATCTTTTTCGGGTAAAACTGCAACTCTTTTATTGAAAAGTTTCCTTTTTAGTTTGAAAATTCATCCCTTTTATAGAAATTTCGTCTTTTTTGGTTAAAAATGTAAATATTTGGTTGAAAATTAATATTTTTTCGTTGAAAATTCCACTAATTGGTTGAAATTACACCTGCTTTGTTAACAATTATTTTTTTTGGCTGAAGATTTATCTACTTGGATGAAAATTTGACTATTTCCATTTTTGGTAGAAATGTCATCTTTTTTTGGTTGAAATATCAACTATTACATTTTGCATAGAGAACTCAGCTTTTTGTTAAAAATTCAACTCTCTTCTAAAAAATTCGTTTTTTCTAGGATTGAATATTTAACTTTTTGGTTGAAAAAGCGACTGTTTTTGGTCAAATTCAATTTTCTTTTATTAAAAATTAGATCATTTACTTGAAAGTTCATCTATTTATGTTGGATATTCAAGTATTTTGTTTAAAATTCGTCTCTTTTGCTTTAAAAATGAAGTATTTGGTTGTAAATGCAAGTTTTTGGTTAAAAGTTAATTTTTTTGTTGAAAACTCAATTATTTCTTTGTTGAAAATACAGGTCTTTTGTTTTAGTTTAACATTTTCTGTTTCAAAATTCTAATATTTAGTTGAAAATTCATCTTTGTAAGTGTAAAATTCAAGTATTTGGTTAAAAAGTCAACTATTTTTGTGAATATTTTGTTATAAAGTCATCTTTTTTGGTCGAAAATTCAACTGGTTTGTTGAACATTCTCATGGATTGAAAATTCATATTTTTTTGTTGAAAATTAAATAATTTGGTTAAAAATGTACAGATTTTGTTGAAAATATATCTATTTTGTGAAAAATTAATCTTTTTTGGTCGAAAATTCGTTCTTTCGGATTGAAAATTCATATTTTTTTTGGTAGAAAAGTCATCTTTTTTGGTGAAATAAATTCTTTGAATGTTGATTATAAGAGAAAATGAAAAATTGGTCAGGGTAAAAGTCAGGGAATTCACCCTAAAAGGAGTTATTTTGAAAAAAAACGTTTTTCTTTAATTTGTAGAACGAGCTAAAAAGATTATTTAAAAGGACATTTTAAAATAATTAATACCACAAATAAAAATTTTGTGAGGCTCTGCACTTGGGGTAATCGCTAGAGAGATTGATCAGCAACCTGGGTCGGAGCAGTGTTGCGGAACGAACGTGTCATTTAAATAAATAACACGAGAATTCTAGATCAATCTAAAAAATCTATACCCCCTACCTCACACTACTCATTTCCTCAGCGAGCAAGTCACGCCTACCCCGAAAGGGAAATGACTTAATGGTATAATAATAAGGCTCAAATGATAATTAAGGCTCGCTATTACAGTCCGAACTAACCTCTCAGAAATCCAGTTTCTGAGTGAATCGCTCCGGAAAGAAGTGGGGATAATTATTATTGACATGAAAGGATCCGAGTATAAAGAAACTTGCTTTCATTCTTTTTAAGTTGGGCTGATTTTTAAGAGACGTTATTTTTTTGGACGCAATTATTATGATTGAAATCAGTCTACCATTGCATCATATGTAGAAGTCGAGTAGACGTTTTTTTAAAACTATTTTCTTAACTTTTATTCCGATTTTTTTACAAATACTTTATTCTACTGATAACAGAAGCTTCAGGTTTTAGAATCTTATTTAGAAAACGTTTCTGATACAAAAACGTTTTAAACCAATTATTGCAGGCGTACAGTTGCATTTTTTAGATTTGACTCATTTTTTTCTCAAAATCGGTAATTTAAAAATTAATTTTTGATCTGTGGTGCTCTTGTTTGATTGATTGTTATCAATAGACTAGAGTGCTTCGAAAATAAACATTTTTGGAATTCGAAATCGATACAACGTGAAAAAGTAGAGTTTTAGGATTCTAAAAAAGTATAATTAATTTGGAGTCGATAGATAAGCAGCTTGCTTGTTGCCACTGGAAAAAAAATGTTTAAAATTTCTTGTTTGGAAAGTTTTAAAATTTTAATGAATTCCATTTTTTTTTGCATTCTGGAAGTCAAAAAAAGTCTTCCCATTTTTTTTTGCGGATTTCAATCAATTATTTTTGAAGAGATTGTGCAGCGAATTTTTTAAACTTTGGAATTAAGAAAGTAACAATAAAATAATAAAACGCCAAAAATCATGAAAATAATTTAAAACTTACAAAGAATAATTATTTTAACGATAGTTTTTGTAATTGAATATTTCTCACTGTTGCTTCTTACCAATTTTTAAAATATTGTTGAATATCAATCAATCATAGCTTATTTTTTGGGGAAAATATTCCCTATAACTTTAGTGCTTTCTTTGACAACAGTTGTTTGAACGATTTTAGCCATAGAAAAGTTTACATTAAAAATTGGTAATCGTAGGTGTTGTAGGGAATGTTTTCCACGAAATAAGCAATCAATTATTAAAAGTCGGCCATGTTTCAAAATTTGGTAAGAAGCGGTAGTCATAAAAAATTCAATTGCAAAAAGCATGGTTTAAATAAATTTTTTTTGTATGTTTAACCATTTTTTATTAGAAATAATGTTGTTTTTTTTTAAATTTAAAATGACATCGTAAGTAATATTATTTTCATTCTTAAACTCATAGAAAAACTATTTTTTAGGCATCCGATGTTTGGCACAACGACCTTAATGAAATTGTATTTATTGGTATAATTTGATTTAAAAAATTTCTGGGCATGTGTGGGCAGAAAAAATCGACAAGTCCCGGGAATCGAAATCGGAATTATAGCTCTTTTTCCAATTTCGATTCCTATGTCATGGCGATTTTCTTCTTAGTGCATTTTTGTCACTGAAAAGTTTTAAAGTATCCGAAAAAATTCATCTCCTATTTACATAGGTGTTCAGAATTTTTTTCGAAAATAGGGGTAAATTAACGCTAATTTTTCGTGTTGTATCAATTTCGAATTCTAGAATTTTTTATTTGCGACCCATCCTACTATATATGGATATTCAAGAATGAAACATATTTTCCTTTGGGTATAATTTTATGTTTCACTCCTTACAAAGCACTTTACGTGCGAATCCCGCTATTATTTGCAAAGCACTCTGAGTCAAACTCGTAAATGTATTTTTTCTCCTCTTTGGGAGAACCGTAGCAACAAAGTAGATACTGGTAGGAATTTTTATTTCTGCTTTATTGCGGACTATTCCACCCCCTTTAAAAGCTTCGTTGCTAGGCCGATTGCGGTTAGTAGAATATGGTTAAGTTCAAATGTATTGCAGGGTGACCAGTGACCACTGACCGGGAAATAGCAGATATCTTGCAAAATCCGGGAATTTTTTATATTTGTCTATAATTTTGCAATAAATATCGTCTCACTCTTCGAAAAAAATGTGTTTTGAATTGTGTTCAGTATTACCAACCATCTCCGTTAAAAAATCGAAGATCATTTGTAACATTTTAAAGTTCATATTTCGTTCAAAAATGAATGTTCCTTTTGTAATTTACATGGGTATATTTAAGAATTTACAGCATATGTCGATGGTTCGTTCAAATAATAAATTTCCTTTATATTTAAGAACCAAAAAATTCTTTGTAGATATTTAACTGAAAAAGAAGCGTCCACTTTGTCGTTTAAGGGCATATACCCGGATAAATTCCTGACATTTTTCTCTGATACTTCACTTAATGTAATTTCTTACATAAGAAGGTTTTGTTGGTAATTGTTTTTCTTATAATAATCTTTTTGGAAGCTGTTGAACAGTGACATTAAGCCATAGACTTGATTTCTACTCCAGCAGGTTCGTTTTCTTAGTCATAAAAATATAAACCCTGTGTGATAATAAGGTGGAAAAACCGAGGCACTGGGGCACTTTTGAAATCGGAACTTCGATAAACCGCTTGTCGAGTCAGTTCCGGGACATAAAGTATAATGTTACTCTAAATCTATTCTATATTTTGGATTCTGTTTAACAAAATCGCGAATATCTCCTAAGACCTAAGCTATACGAGTGACCTATGGATTATTTTGTAATGAATTAGTAAATTTTTAAATCACTTTTATAATAATTTATATTGTATTTTTCACCTTCGAGTTCTAAAATGTTTAATCCTTTTCAAAATGTATACAATAAAGCAATAGTATTGTATAATTAATATTTTAATCGCTTGAAATTGAACCATGAAAACAATAATTTTTGACCGGGAAATAGTTGGGATTTTTTTTCTGAATTTCGAGTGGCCTAGCTCCCTGTAAAAGGAAACATCTACGGAACATGATATTTATACAAAAATGCAAGTTTGAAAGTAACTGACACAGATTTTATATAAATTTATTTTTAGAAGAATTTTCGTGTTACATAATTCAAGTTTTGGATTTGGGCAAAGACATATCTTGGTCTGTCAGGAGTTACAACATTTAGAATTCGTTTTCAATTTGATTTCTTTTGAACTATAATTCGCTTTCTAGACTTCCGACTGCATAACTGCATAGTGTCTTGACAATTGGCTCCAATCAGAACTCCATTACATACAACCCATCTCCGAGAACTGCTTGTTATCAACTAGCTTCATCCTCGCTTTATCCAGAAGTTTGTCTTCAAAGAACTGTTTTATGTCTTGATGAATTTTGAAATAAATAAATACAAATAAAAAATAATAAATAATTTTTTTTTAAAATGAATTTTGTTGATCAGACAAAAGTCAGGGATTTTGGAAAAAAATTGCAAAATGCAGAGAATTTTTGAAAGAAGCTTTTTAAGTTACTGTCAAGTGACTTTTTTAAGATAAAATCACTATAGTCACTTTTTAAAATAAAATTATAACTTTATTCACTTTTCTTTCAATAAATTCAACCATGGGTTAACCACTATTGAATTCGGGTCTACAGCCTACACCTATTTCTGAATATTCTTGAATTCGCTTGAAATATTTTAGGTTATTTTAAAAGATCCCTACATTCTTAAACAAATTTCAACAATTTGAAGAAGTTCTAAGGATTTTTAAGATTTTAGGGTACTTTTACAAATTCCAATGAATTGTCAAGAGCTATATGAAGTTTTTAAGGGATTTTAAAGGATTTAAAATATTTTAGGGTATTTTAGAAGATTACAGGGATTTGCATGCGGTTCTGAAGAATTTACTAGAATTTTGGAAGATATGGAATAATTTTAGAGAATCTATAAGGTTTTAAGTTATTGTAAAGGCTTCCAAGGGATTTTATACGATTTCCGAGGATTAAAATTATTTTAAGAAATATTATCAGATATAAAATTTTACGGGAATTTATAATATTTTATTGGATTTAAGAGAAAATTGATTTACAAGAAGTGAGGGATTTCGTAGCGTTTCAAAGATTTGAAGAGATTTTCAGATATTTTTTGTACTTCATTTGAATTCATTTGGAATTCACCCTGAATCCTTATTAATTTATTTTGACTTGTTTTAAATTCTTTGAAATTCTCTTGATTTTTCTTGTTCGGTTGAATTCTTCTAAATTCACTCAATCTACTCAATTAAATATATTTTCTGATTGTTTAAATCATCCTGAAGTCTTTTAAAATCACCTTGAACTCTTTGATATTTGATCAAATTTCTTTGAATTCACTTATATTTGTCTAACTTCATTTCAAGCTTATTGAATTTAATACATTTTTTCTTATTTTTTGAATTGTTTTTAATTCGCTAAAATGTTCTTAAAAATTCACCATGAGTTTATATGTATTTCATCATCGAATTCTGCTCATTTCTCTTAAATCCCTATAAATTATCTCCAATTTTACTGAAATCAATGGAATTTTTGTAATTTTTTCCAATTTGAATTCTTTTGAATTTAACTTGAATTGTTTCGAAGTCTTATACATTTATCCTGCTTTTTGTTAAATTAACCTAAATTACTTATAAATTTTATCGAATTCTTTGAAATTTAAAAGAACATTAGTCACTTTTTGTGTTAAACATTAGTAAATTCTGGTCACTTTTGTGGTTGAAATAGGTAACTTTTTTCTTCAACTAAATTAGGTTGCGGCAGCCCTAAGAATAATAAATTGGAAATTTATAAATTTAAATTTGAAATTCTTTTATTCCACTTATAAAAGATTGTATATTAAAACTGTTATAAGTTTAAAATTTTGGTCTTGAAATTTTGATGGTCAGAGAAAATGAAAAATTAGTCAGGGAAAAGTCAATGAATTTTTAAAATTAAGTTTTGCGGCCACCCTGACAAGAAATGTTTAAAAACTGATAGTACTTTATGGCCTGAAGTACATTATATATAAAATATTTACGTTTTGTTAAATTTCTATTGAATTAAATGACTTTAATAACAGTAAAGGACTAGCTCAATTTAATATCTGCTATAACTAATAAGCGATTATAAATCAAGCTGAGGTTGGCGACTGACAAGTTATAAACTGCTTTACAATCGAGCTTTTACAATGGAATGCGGCTTTTATTAGATCATAAATGAAATTCGACATGCCTTATTGTTCATTAGCTGGTAGTGACTCATCTTTCGAGGTCATTATCATTAGTTACAGTGTTAAGATACTTCGTTTACTACGACTTTATTTATAGACTATACCTCGTATTTTTCCACTTTGCCTCATCTTTATGGGGATTTTAAGAGCAGTTGATTGATTTGTTTGATAAATTTATCATCAAGTCTGTAAGAAATTTCACGAATAGCAATATATCGACGTACTATATAGGAGAAAATATTCCACACTTGTCTTTGGGGGTCAGAAGATGCTTGAGAGGATTGGTTAGACTTTAGAGGCTAGACTGTTAGATAGTGTCTTGGGAATTTGAAATTTCCAAAGTTCAAGGGATTGGCTCGTACCCCTATTTCGTATTCAGCGATACACGCGCCACAAAACTTCCTACTCGACATTCCTAGCAGACCGCCCTTTCCGAGCATCCGATGCAAGAATATTTTGCTGACGATGTACCTTCCAGTTCCAGGGAACAAAGTATTGTAAAATTCCATGATTTACCTCCAATGTGTCAAATGCAAATCCACTACTTTTATACTTCCAATTCTGGAATGGAGGCGGTCCATATTGTAAAATTAGCAATTTTGAATGCCTTGAAATTTGGAAACTTACAAATGAAGGGTGTAACCTAAACGCATTTAATTTTAAACCAAACACTACAAAAAGGTTTTGAGGTATTGTCAGGTTCTATTGAGTCGTGAAAAGAGCGCTTTAAAAAAGCTAACCGTCTCTGAGAAAACCCTCGTCAATTTAAGAAGAAAAAAAACAAGAAACCACTTTTGAGCTATTACTTACCTTTATTAAATCGCGAAATGAGCACATGAAAACAAGCAAACCCTTGTCAAAGAACGGCGCGTCCCAAAAAAGGCTGAACCTGACACAAAAAAAGCTGCGAAATTGGAGAGTTTTCCAGAGATTTCAGAAGAATTCAAGATAATTCAAGGATTCTTTATAGATTTCAGTGGATTTCAACAGATTTCAAAGGAGGGTAGGGTATTTCAGGTAAGATAAGGTATTTCAACTTTTAGGATTATTTTAAAAGATTTCAAGGGATTAAAAAATATCAAAGATGTCAAGGCATTTTAAAGTGCGTTGTTAGGGTGAAGGTAGGTCAAGGAAAACCTGGAAATCATGGAAAAGCATTACCCCACATAGGGTGAGATGGCGCACGTGGACTTTTTTGAAAGACTTGATGATCAAGTGTTTTAATTGATATATATTGAACTTTTCCTATGAGATGTATATTGCATGTATGTCAGATTTAAAAAATAGTTAACCCATCTATTTAATATTTAAGAAATTGCATGACACTATTTTGCAACATTTATGCTGCTACTGACACCATTTGGAATTTCTCAAATGAGTCCGAGGCCTATATACGTTTAAGATTTTTACTGACTTTTTATGATAAACATAATGCCTCGAGTTTTAATAAGCAAAGTAGTATACTAAATTATGAACGCGGTTTTGCATAAATGTTTATGGGACGTCGATTTCTAGAGCCATCTACTTTATTACGAGCGAAATGCACTCACACGTCGACAATCTGATCGCTGAACACAGACCACGGTAATATAGTACAACGCATCGAATGCGATTAAAGCGCGTCGGATGCAGATCTGTCGACATGTAACACTCAAACGTAGGGAGATTCGCTCATAGAGACCGCGTGCCAAATAGATAAGCGGATAAAGAGCTCGATAGATAGAAAGACTTAATGTCGTTGCCGAGAGCCGAATCGAGATATGTTCTATCCAGTTCGATCCAATACATATATGTGGCCAAAATGCATGCTTTTCAAAAGCCACTCTCGAAATGCAGAATATATTTCCTCCTCCTGCAGGCATTTTAAATTTGCATTTACAATCTTTACATATTTTATCGATTCCCCGTCAAAATGCGGACGGAGTTATTATTCCTTTTTTTATTCTCCTTTATCAGGGTTGCTGCAGGTCAGGGAATTTAAAACTGGTCAGGAAATGTCGAGGAAAACCTGAAAGTCAGGGAGTTTTTGATAAACTGACGTGGATTTTTAGGGGTCATCCACAAATTACGTAAGACGTTATACGGAAATTTTCAGCACGATTTCAGAGTGCCCCCCCCCCCCCACACCACAAAAGCGTACTAAGATTTATAAGAATAAATTCCGTTAATTAAATAAATGTGGAACCTTAATGATATTAGATTAAGAATAGAAAATGTGATAATGACGTGTAAGTTTGGCCACTCCACGACTCGTCCTTACACCTGCTTCGTGACGAAATTGTACGCACGGTCTCGCCCTTGTGGGCCCCGCGTGGTGACGACAGGCAGTCCCTCACCTTCTGGGCACGTGGCATGTGGCGGAATGGAAAAGGGAAATGTTGAATCTTTTAGCACCTTATGAAACTACGAGTTGCTCGGGAACAAATATCCCGGGTGTCTAGTGTCCTGGAAATCCTTGAAAACCTGGAAAAGTCCTTGAATTCGTTTTTACCCGGAAAAAACTGGAAAAGTCCTTGAATTTTGCTCATGGTTCTGAAATTTTTGTTTGTTTAAAGAAAAAATAGTTTTTTAAACTTTTTCTCTGCTGAACGAAAAAAGATCACCTTTTTAACAAGAGACTGTTTATTTTATCACGGTGAAAATCACGAAGCTACAATCTAAATGGTATTTGAATATTAATGGTTAGAGCAAATAAAAAATTGGTCGGGGTAAAGTTAGAGAATTTTGAAAGTGAAGTTCGGGACTGCATAATGTTTTTGTTAGTAATTTATTTGCCTTGCATTTTTATTTCTTCTCTTGCATTTACTTCATTCTGCCGACTGTAATTTGAGCGAAGAATTTTATAATTTGGTTGCAAATTCATCAATTTTCATTAAAAATTCATACTTTTTATTTGAAATATCTACTATTACATTATTCGTTGAGAATTCATATTTTTTGGTAGAAAATTCAATTATTTGGGTGAAGGTTGAAACACTTCATTAAAAAATAATTTTGTCATGGTTGAAAATCGATCTTTTTGGTTAAAAATGCCTTTTCTTGGTTGAAAAATAATTTTTTTAACTAAAGTGTAACTATTTCATTTTTGGCTGAAAATTTATATTTTTTAATTTGAAAATTCAATCACTTAGGTAAAACTCGAACCACTTTGTTAAAAATTTATTTGAGGGTTGATTCGCTTTGATTGCAAATTTAAATATTTTGCTGAAAATTCTTTTTTTTCATTTAAAATTAATTTTTTAACCTACAAATGTAACTTTTCCATTTTTTTGCTGAAAATTAATCTTTTTAAGTCAACAATTGGTCGTTGTTGGTAGAAAACTAATCCTGTTGGTGGAAATTGTCTCTCTTTTGGTTAAAACTGCAATTTTTCGGTTAAAAATTAACTTTTTTGTTGAAAATACGTATTTTTGAGTTGAAAATGCTGTCCTGCTTGAATGTTCAACAATTTCTTTGACATTTGTTCCTGTTTTGGTTAAAAAAATCTTTATTATTCATGTCTGGTTCAAAATTCACCTATTTATTTGAAATTTTTTTTACTGAAAATTAATCATTTTTAGTTGAAAATTAAATTATTTGTTTGCAAATTGATATATTTTGATGAAAATTTGTCTATTTTAGGAGAAAATTAATTTTCTTTGTTGAAAATTCGTCGTTTTGGTTAAGAATTCATCTTTGTAGGTTAAAAGATAAACCATTTGGTTAAAAATTGAACTATTTTTTTGAAATTTATTTATTTTTGTTGAAAATTCAACTCTGGTTGAAAATTTAACTATTTTGTTGAAAATTCGTTTTTTTGTTGTTGAAATACCAACTATTTAATTTTTCGTTGAGAATTCGTCTTTTTAAGTTGAAAATGCTGTCTTTTGCTTGAATGTTCAACAATTTCTTTGACATTTGTTCCTGTTTTGGCTAAAAAAAAATCTTTATTATTCATCTCTGGTTCAAAATTCACCTATTTATTTGAAATTTTTTTTACTGAAAATTAAATTATTTGTTTGCAAATTGCTGTATTTTTATGAAAATTTGTCTATTTTGGTAGAAAATTAATTTTCTTTGTTGAAAATTCGTCGTTTTGGTTGAGAATTCATCTTTGTAGGTTAAAAGATAAACCATTTGATTAAAAATTGAACTATTTTTTTGAAATTTATTTATTTTTGTTGAAAATTCAACTCTGGTTGAAAATTTAACAATTTTGTTGAAAATTCGTTTTTTTCTTGTTGAAATACCAACTATTTAATTTTTCGTTGAGAATTCGTCTTTTTGTCGAATTTCCAATTTTCGTTTTGAAAATTCAACTATTTTTGTTTCAAGTTCAATTTTTTTCAAAACAAGACTATCTGGTTGGAAATTCATGTTTGTAATTTCAAGTATTTTGTTAAAAAATCATCCATTTTGGTTGAAAATTCAACTGTTTTGACAGAAAATTCATCCATTTCGACAGAACATTCGTCCTTTTGGATTTAAAATTCACCTTTTTTGTTAAGAATTAAACTGTCTTTTAAAAAATAAAATTATTTCGTTGGAAATTAAATAATTGAAAATTGAAAAATTAGCGTCGTGATATTTCCACTAGACCTACAATTTCTACTATGTTTCGTGGAAAGTATTTTTTTTACTGTAAACAAGTACCTGGAAAAATGTATTTTTTTGTCCTGGAAAACCTGGAAAAGTCCTGGAATTTTTGTTTGAAGAAACGCTAGACACCCTGAATTATCCTTTCTCACTTCTCAGGATATCGATTCAGGTGGCAGTCCAAACTTGTTGTTGCTGTTGAATCCAACAAACTGTTTTTCTGAATGATTTCTAGATTTGTCAGTTCGATCCACATTCTGCTTCTCCTATCTGTTAAAAAAGTACTCCGTTACTTCACTGAGACTCTTATGTTAGTGTGTAGGGTCAGTCCACTGAATTTCTTCTGAAACGTATTGCGGGCATATTTAAAAAAATCTGATTCTTAAATCCTATTATAAAAAGTACATGCATTTAAGCTAACTTCATGCGTAGTCTCTAAACCCTATTGGTCAATTCTGTTAGCCTTTGACATCTAATGTAAGTCACAGTAGAATCAGCCAATTAGCTGTCGAGAATCGAAAACAAGATTCGATAAGTCGATAATGTAAAACAGATTGGATAACTCGATAATTCAAGTAAATTTAGTTATAATTCATTGTTAGTTTCTCTGAACATAGGTGAAAGGGAAAGACGTGTTTTTAAAATTCAAAACAAAATGAAAAGTTTGAGTTATCTCGAAAACGGTGAGAGATGCGCGAAAACAGACAACATTTTCAGGGGTTTCTAAAGGGGGATGGTCTTCGACCACCTTGACCTAAACCAGAAAACAGATATTCAAACAAAAAATCAAGAGCTTTCAATTATTTCTAAAAGGATCGCAGGTACGTGAAAAGTGACACAATAGAAAGATTTTAGGGATTAACAAAAAAGGTTGTGTTATCTTGAAAACGGTGAGAGATACGCGAAAACTTACAATATTTTTAGGGTTTTCTAAATGGGGGATGGTCCCTAAACAGATTTTCGGAAATTAAAAAAATATATTTTTTGAATTATCTGTAGGCGTAAGAAAAATCGGGGAAATTCAGGGAATGTTGAATTTGGGATTTTGCTGTAGCAACTCTGTTTTTCTGATAACTCTTTTTAATTTTACTCCCTTTTTGATTGGTCGTTGACCTTTTTTTTGCCAATCTATTTTATGTTCCATACAGCGAGATTGAATCGTATCGGTAGTTGGAATTCGCTTGATATAATTCCATCAATAATCATTAGCCGCTTCCGCGCGACGGGGAAAAAATGGAAGTTATACCGAAACACAATTACCCTCGCATGCCAGAGCGGGTTTTATTCGATTTTATTCTGGGGTTTCAAAATGCAGCGACCGTTGCAACAGATTTGTACGTGAAGGGAATTCAGTGTCAGGCAGCTCCGCTATTTTATAATCCGGAAGCTGACTACACGAGGAATTGATATGCCTCTAGATTATTATATAACGAATTTCTGCATATCTGATGCCCTCTTGTAATAATCTATGGGATATTTGTGTGCGATTTATGTGGGATTTATATGCTTAATTTCATGTCCCTCGTCTGCTTTTTGGTTCTCTTGATGAATACTTAATGTGTAGCAAGTGTACAATCTTCTACAGAGGTTAACATAGAAGTTAATAATAAATACAAATTTAAACAAAACGTTTGTTCCAATTAAATGCTTTTGAAAGCATTTGAAAGTGGAAAAAAATGCTACTATAGCTGGCTAAAATCTATTTTTGTTAAATCCTTTTCAAGGGATTTAAGAAAATTTCAGAAGATATTGAAGATTTCGAGATGTTTTACGGGATTTCACCAGATTTAAGGGATTTTAAAAATGTGGATGAGAGAAAATTTCAAGATTTTAAAAAATCTGTAAGGATTTTCAAATGATTTTGTAACATTTCAGAAGATTTAAAAGATTTCGATGAATTTTTGCCATATTTGAGTGATTCATAGGATTTGAAGGGATTAAAAAATATTAGAGAGTTTCCAGGGATTTCGGAGGAATTAACATAAATTAATGGGTTTTAGTTACTGACTAGTATTACTGGAGTATTACTAGTATTAGTAGAGGAAAAATATGCCAAAAAATTTATTATTTAAGGAATTAAGAGAATGGTGTCAACTATTTTGCTATTACATTTAAAAATGTATGCTACTATTGAAGCAATTTTGAATTTCTCAATTGTTTCCGAGGCCTCTTAGTTGGAAGAGTTTACAAATTGCACTATAACAGATTGATAGGATTTGGGATAATTGTGGTATTTGTACAATCCTGATTTTCCGAAATTACAGAACTCAAATTACCAAAGTTGAGAATCTGATAATCCCGTATAGGAGGATACCTTAGGTCGAATTTATGTTTGTAGTTTCTATACACTTGACCAATACCGAGGGTGAGCAATCTCGTTTGAAACGTTGGGTCACGTCTAGCCCTAAGTGAAGAGTAAACAGTTGCAGACGCGATCCTTGAATTCAAAAGTTTCGCATTTAAACTTTAAAAAAAAGCTTGGGTGATATTTACAATGAGAGGTCGTTTATTTGCAACGTTTTTCCGAATCACAATGAATTACTCGTTACACACAAACACTTGGTGTTTTTATTTTTAATTATTTATTTCAGATCAAAATGAAATCTACTTTCTCACGAACCATTTTATGCACCGAAAACAAGAGAGAAAAGAAAAAAGTCAACCAAAACCAACCTATCACTCTTTCCTTATTCTTTCTCCATCTTTTTAGGTCCATCAAGCTAGCACCTCCAGAATCGAGATTCCCAAATTTCTTTGTATCAGAATTTTGGGCTTTTTTGGGCTGTATTGCCTATTTTCGGCCTCCACTACTTTGTTTGAAAATTTAAATTTGGAGTGGAGGTG